>MU184013.1:209604-232783 GCA_016904865.1 Pissodes strobi
AAAAAAAAACTTACTTAATACAAATGTATGGCAAAGGACAAAGGTCTATCAGAAGTGCAATAGGAAACTCTAATAACTGGAATTACATAAATTAGTAACACTGAAATAAAAAAGATAATCTTGTTCGGTGTTGGAGTCGTTCAAAAATGACTTTGGAGTCCTTCTCCCTCATAAACGTACATCATAGTTACAATGTTCTTTTAATTTATATATAAATAAACGGCTCCATTGCGTTATTATTTCGAAGTGACAATGGCGAACAAATAGTGGGAAACAATTAGAAGCGCCGCACGTGAGATAATTGCTCACGTTATTGATGTTTGTGATGGAGACGCAGAAAACGAATGTTTAGATAATCTCATTGAACATAAAACGGAACGGGTTGCTTTTTACACCAGTGTTTCTGAAAGCGGTATTGAAAAAATCGAAAAGAACATAGCGACCGCTCAAATCCTTCTACACCTTCTATATCTACTGGCAAGAAAAGACCTCGATTATCATATAAAGATAAAATAGATGATGGCGATTTTCAAGCAATTCGACAAACAATAGATTTTTACTTAAATTTAAAAAAAGTGTCAAAATAAACGAAAATTGCTCATTGAGGGACCAAGTACTTTTCACTGGCACATAAAGTACCTTTCAACTATAAGGCAATACAACCAAGAAGGACGCAATATTGTGTATCTAGACGAGACCTGGGTAGATAATGACAGTGAATGTTCGCAAAGCATAAATATTACTGGTATTATTCACGTAGCCGGTTAACTCTGTTGCATGCTGATTCAGAAGCTGGCTTTATCCCAGATGCCGCTTTAGTTTTTCGCTCGGGACTAACAACTGAAGACTATCATGGACAGATAGGACAATAGTGATAATTTTGAAAAATAGCTTATAGAGAACCTTACATACCCTAGAATCAGTCTTGGTATTAGATAATGCACTTCATCATTCTCATGTACAAGATAAACTAACCCAAACTGAATGTTCTCTTGGCTTCAGATGAGCAATCTCAAGTTTGATTCTGGATGAAGAAAATTGCAATATATGAAGTAATCTCACTCAGCCAATAAGCCTACGGAAAAAAATCTAGAACGTTCTCCGTATATGTGCGATCAGAACCCTGTTGAACACGCATGGGCAGCAGTGAAAAGGGATGTACGAGAGCATAACACCAGCGAACTTTCAATTAATGATTTAAATAAACTTGCTTTAGAAACGATTGAGTTAATTTCAGTGCTACAACAGTTTTACACAATACCGAAACAAAATTTTGCACTCGACGCGCGTTTCGCTAACCATCATCAGGAGATGATGATTTTAGTCATCCCCTGACGATACTAACATGGTTAGCGCAACGCGCGTTGAGCCCAAAATTCCATTCCGGTATTGTGGATAAAACTGTGTTGTAGTGCTTTTTGCCGAAGGTTCCTAACCCCAACTTAGTCAATATCAGCGGAAAATTGGAACACGTTCATTGTATTGAAGAGAAATACTGGGAAGTAGACGGGCAAACTGAAACAGTTATAGACGATTAAATCACAGTGAGATCTTGAAGTAGTGGTGACGACACATCATCTTTTTTCAGACGAAGACAGCGATTTAAAATCGCAGCTGTCAACCTGAAAAATGTCGACCTATTTTTTTTTCTATATATTGAGAAATTATTCATAAAATATCTATCAATAAACTGCTCCAATATTCTTCTACTTTTATTTAATAAATATTGTTTTTGCTGCATAGATTTCATACTAGCCGCCCCCGACTTAAAGGGGCTCACTTTCCATACATCATCCGTTGGAGGCTGTATATTTGGTACAGACAGATAGAAATTAAGTTAATCTGACCAGCATAATAAAAGGATACAATCCAAAACTTCCAATTATCCATTGTTCGGTTACTGACGTATTCGTCGAACATTTCCTGCATCCTGCTGTCCCTCCGCCGGGAGACCGGTGCTCCGGTAGCAGGCAACATCGACTGGCAGTTGCTGCAAAATAAATTGCTGAAAAAAAATTGTCAAAACACGATCGGAATTCTAGTACCTTATCGATGTATTCAGTGATTCGATTTGCTGCCTCAAAGAATCCATTTCTTCCCTGAGTTGGTTCCTTTCGGAACGAAGCTGCCTTATGTACTCAGCACCCTTTTGTAACATCGCTGCTTTACTTAACTATAAAAAAGGAAATAATTTTAATTTTTTTTTAATGTAGAAATAATTAACCAATATTCAGCCAATAAGGTTTATTAAAAGATTATTTGCTTTGCGTCCAAGCTTTCGGTCAGTATATCGTGACCTTCGTCAGGGCTAAAAATTATTTTATATAATAATGTACAATATATAACAATTTTGTGGCAAATTACAATCAAAACTAGTTGATCTCAATTTTGGCAATTATAACATTTTAAAAATATTGTAAATAATTGGTAAAATATTAGAATAACTTATAGAACTACATAAAATGTCAAAATCAAACTACTTTATTTCAAAATAAATAATTTACGGGGTGTTAAAGGAATACTTGATATTTGATGTTACCTAATCTAGTAATAATGGCAAGGTGTATTGGTACAAAATTCTCGATTATTTAGTGATAATATATAAGAATAAATTGAGCTTAAATCATCAATTTCAGTTCTCTTATTCATAGAATTTGTTTTATTTATTTTGACCATTTCTAAAAATAACCTTTTATTTAAATTTGTTTCTGTATGGAGAATTTTAAAGTTTGGTATGTGACCAGTAATATATGCATGTTCAGATAAACCAGAAGTGTTTTTTTGAAGTCTTATGTCACTTTTATGTCCAGAAATTCTATTGTTTAGATTTGGTGACGTTTGTCCAATATACTTTTTATCACAATTATTACATGGAATTGAATATACTAAATTTGAGTAATTTAAAGCAATAGTTTTATCTTTTAATTTTGAATATAAATTACCAATAGATTTAACATTTTTTTTGCGCTAATTTTACAGGTTCATTTCTAAAAATTTTAATTATTTTCGGAGTAAGTTCTTTAATATATGGAAATGAAGCATAACAAACATTTGAAATATCATTATTTATGTTATCATGAATATTATTGTTGATGTTATTTATTCTAATGTTAAAAAGCAATTTTTTTAGAAAATTTAATGGATAACCATTATCTACAAGGATGTCTTTAAGTTTGTGTAAATTTGTATTTAGTAAAGTAGGATGCACTAGGCTTATTATTCTATTTTTTAAAGCTAAAACTAAAATAATTTTCATTTTATTACTATGATAAGAAAAATAATTTAAATATCTTTTAGAGTGCAAAGATCCTTTTGAATTTTCAAAATGTATTAATAACAAATTAATACCTGAAAATCATACATTAATCAGTCTAGACGTTAAATCACTCTTTACCAACATACCAATCAATTTAGTAATCAATAGTATCAATAAACATTGGATCAGTATATCTGTAAATTGTAATATATCAAATGATATGTTTATTAAAATAATAAACTTTATCTTCAATTCTAATCATTTTTGTTTTAATAATAAATTTTATAAACAAGCTTTTGGAGCCCCAATGGGTAGTTCTACTTCTCCAATCATTGCCCAATATATAATGGATGATTTATTAGATCAATGTTTAGAAAATTTAACTTTTCAACCAAATTTTATTAAAAAAAATTGTTGATGATATTATTTGTTGTATTCCTGAATGAAAATTCTTTTAGTTTTTAATAATTACCACCCAAAATTACAATTCACGATTGAGAAAGAAGTTAACAATCATATACCTTTTTTAGATACAATGATAATAATTAATCAAAACAATAATATTCTAATTACTGATTGGTATTTAAAACCTGTCCCCTCTAAAAGATATTTAAATTATTTTTCTTATTATAGTAATAAAATGAAAATTAATTTAGTTTTAGCTTTAAAAAATAGAATAAAACCTAGTGCATCCTACTTTAATAAATACAAATTTACACAAACTTAAAGACATCCTTGTAGATAATAGTTATCCATTAAATTTTCTAAAAAAAATGGCTTTTTAACATTAGAATAAATAACATCAACAATAATATTCATGATAACATAAATAATGATATTTCAAATGTTCGTTATGCTTCATTTCCATATATTAAAGAACTTACTCCAAAAATAATTAAAATTTTTAGAAATGAACCTGTAAAATTAGCGCTAAAAAATGTTAAATCTATTGGTAATTTATATTCAAAATTAAAAGATAAAACTATTGCTTTAAATTACTCAAATTTAATATATTCAATTCCATGTAATAATTGTGATAAAAAGTATATTGGACAAACGTCACAAAATCTAAAAAATTGAATTTCTGGACATAAAAGTGACATAAGACTTCAAAAAAACACTTCTGCTTTATCTGAACATGCATATATTACTGGTCACATACCAAACTTTAATGAAATTAAAATTCTCCATACAGAAACAAATTCAAATAAAAGGTTATTTTTAGAAATGGTCGAAATAAATAAAACAAAATCTATGAATAAGAGAACTGAAATTGATGATTTAAGCTCAATTTATTCTTATATATTATCACTAAATAATCGATAATTTTGTACCAATACACCTTGCCATTATTACTAAATTAGGTAACATCAAATATCAAGTATTCCTTTAACAGCTCGTAAATTATTTATTTTGAAACAAAGTAGATTGACTTTGACATTTTATGTAGTTCTATAAGTTATTCCAATATTTTACCAGTTATTTACAATACTTTTAAAATGTTATAATTGCCAAAATTGAGAGCAACTAGTTTTGATTGTAAGTTGCCACAAAATTGTTATATATTGTACATTATTATATAAAATAATTTTTAGCCCTGACGAAGGTCACGATATACTGACCGAAAGCTTGGACGCAAAGCAAATAATCTTTTAATAAACCTTATTGGCTGAATACCCGTTAATTATTTCTACATTCAAACATACAGCCGTGATCCTATGAATAAATGTTTTTTTAACTTCAAATTAATATTCACGTCTTCATATTATTACTTATGCACTCTTCAATAATGTTATATCCTTTACTCAAATAATTTTAGTGTATAATCTTATAAAAGAATATGTATTGTTTTTGAGTTACTCATACAAACAGACGAAGTGTAACTAAAATCATTAATAGAATGGGTTTTTCGAATTTACGAAGGCATACTGCGAGTAATGTCAAAAGTCGAGAAGTCTCAAACATTAATCCCAACTATAATAATGGAGTCTCGTTAGATACGTTTCATAACAATCTTCCGTACGAAATCAGGAAATACGAAAAAATCGAGGTTAAATAATTGAAACATGCAATAAATTTCCAATATTTCTGCAATATTACGAGTGTGTATGGATAGATAGCTTTGCTTTTGATGCATTGTGGGAAATTTAAAGAAATACGTCATCCAATATTTTGACATTTAACTGCCTGAACAGTCTGAAACTGGAAAATGGGTTAGGATCGGAAAATAGGAAATTTTTTGGTAATTAGAGGCAGTTTCTGGTGGATGTTTGATATATTTCGAGATAAAACTTCTAGCAGAGACAAGGTTGAGACACTCAACTTAATAGGAAATTTTAACCTATTGTTTCGGGATGTTTCGTCGTTATCTATTACATTGATTTTGGTATTAATTCATTCTTTTCTGACATAATGGAAGGCCATACCCAGATGGTGCTAAGAACTAAAATACAACAATGCCAAATGTAACACATCCCAATATAGCCCAGTAAAATAATTATTTTTTACCCATATCTAACGCAAGCAAACAGTAAGTGACAGAAGTAGTAAAATAAATCGATAAATAAAACGTGGCAACGCTGCGGAAAAACTTGTCTGATAGATGATGCATCGGCCATTTTTTAGATTTTTAGTATTTACAGACAGGAGTGTATTTATTTTGAGTTGTGGTTTCTGCTTTGTGACTTTATTAACTGAGTTTTAGACAATTTATCCCGGTAGGTATACTGCTTTTTAGTCTGTTTATTTAGGTAAACATTCAATAACGATTTTTATAGATTTGGCCGATTTGGGACCCAAAATCTAGAAAGCTCTCAGCTTAGAGGAAAGCCTTTCTCCCTGCACTGTTTTTATTCGCCAGGCCGAAAATATCCCATTCAGAGTCCCATCTTTCTTGCAAAAATATACAGAAAGGTGTTTTCAACAAAGAAACCTCCAAATAATGGGAAGAGAAGGTGTATAGTGTGTGGTGCTAGTGAGAAAGAAATAGGAAAATTGTTCTAGTTTCCTGCAAATCTTGAAAGGTAAGTTGTTACTTTACAAACTCATTTAATTAGGCAAAATAGAAAAGCTCTGTTAGATGAGCCTAGAGATGAACAATGCGCTCAAATTGAAGCCTAAATAATAATAATTGAAGAAAATACCTGACGTAATAAAGTTGGCAGCAATTTTTGTAGGATGTATTTATGTATTTACCTAAGTAAAGGAGGAATGTTACCATAAGAACCTGTACGAGCCCTAACATCTCTATGTTCAATGTTCAGAATCTGAACAATGAACATAGAGATGTTAGGGCTCGTACAGGCATTCAGATGTCTGCAATTTTTTACTTTAAAATGTTAGTAAGAAATATTTTTATTTTTATTCTCTGAATGCAGAATACGGCCACCAGTAAGAAAAATATCTACGAATACGCCTAGGAATACATATGGTGTTGTTGATGACATGCTTACAAGCATTTCGAAGTACATTTAAAGCTGTCAAAGGTCAACCGTATTAGTGTTGCACCAATGACACATTACCACAAATAGATAGCATATGCCATTTAAAAAATGTCTGTAAAAATGTTTTAGGTCAAGAATATGGCAGGAGCATTTGGGAATGAAGTTCTCTGGAGATTCGCTGCGGAATTACAGAATTTGCAATAAGTATTTCAAAAGAGAGATTGTGTAAATGCTATACAATCTAAACTTTCAAAAGCAGCAGTGTACCATTTGCATGGATTCAAGAACTTTCTACTTTGCCTTCCTCTTCCTAGGTAGAAATATTTCAATATCCAGTATCCAGGCAGTCTCGCCTCAATAGAGGATGAAGGTGGGTATTGGGGTATCATAAATTATACATAATGATAAAAAAATGGCCATGAAATGGAAAACGTCCTGTCTTATTTTATGCCATTCTTTTAAAATAATTCTAATAAAATTGTCAAGTTCAATGTCATACTGACATTCTAAGACAGATGGGTTATATTTATTTTCATAGCCAACTTTTATCAATACAATTTTTGACATCTCTGTAACAGCTTCCGAGAATAACAATAGTTGTTCTCGGACAGCTTAGTACAGCAATTAAGCATGCATGTCGATATTATGATGCATGGTGCATGGCAGTTTAGCAATATTATTAATATTTTATCTGAAATTGAACTCTACTACAAGACTAAAACTTCTTAGTATCTTTCCAAGCATAACAGTTATTTACACTTTTGGTAAGAAAAATTATAAAAGCCATTTCTCAAAACTATGTATAGTAGATAGCTACATTAAATTTGAAAGGGGTTAGGTATTTTCTCGAAAGATGATATTTCATTTAGATTTCAATATTTTGTTTTTTTTTAGAACTGGAAGCAACAAGTTCCAAAATCCTTGTCAAATCTGCAGATTCAAATGTTGTATGACATTTGTTTAAGAATATGCCCTTTTTTACAGCAGATTTTATGGTGTCACAGATACGGTGGTTTAGAAGCAAATCAGCAAAAGGGAGACGGCTGACTTTTGATGGTGCTCTAACTATATTTAAGCGAAGTTCGAGATGCTACAAATTACTGCGATCCTTTGTTGCACTCTCACATTAAACGTCATTTGTGAAATACATAACACTCTTGTTATTGTTTATGTCAGCGTTCTTTAAAATATGGATCAAATAAACTTGTTTTTATGATGCACTTTTAGATTCTTCCGTCACTTTTACAAAAATGTAGCTCAAATAAACATTTTGACCATTTACTTATATTATTGCTGTAAAGTAGATTTACATTAGTTCTGTTAATTTGATTTGATTAAAAGATCTTGAATATTGTGAACAATAAAATACACCAAAAAATATGTGCACTCACTTTATATCCCTAAGTTGATTTTTAATTATATAATATAAACATTAATAAATAATTTTAGCGATTTCTGTTGGAAGAGGTAATGTGCTTCCTATTTTTCATTAACCAACATCAGTAAACAGAGACGAAAATACACTCAGTGCGCACTAACTCTTCCAATAGAAATCGGTATTTAATAAAGTAACATAAAATGCAATTATTTCAAATTTTTCGCGGGACATTTCCCAGCGCTGCCAGCGCCATCTACGTTCACCTTCCATCATGTGAGACAAAGACGAAGCATTAGAATGGGTTAATATTTTATTTAACACATAGTTGAGTGTCTCAACCTTATCTCTGCTTCTAGCATATTGATGCGTATAGTTTTGTCTGCTTACTTAGTAGATTTTATATGCTTGAAATCTCATTTAAAACGATTTGAATTCGGGAAAATGGGCCAGGAGAATTTTGACATTTTTCAAGCGACAAGCAGCGGTTTTTGCCGATTTTATGGAAGATTTGTAGGTTAAATATCGAAGTGGCAAGGAATTTCAAAATATAGAACACAAAAAAGATTTGTATTTCATAATATTGCCTTTACAACTAATAATACAATATTTGCGAGCTTCCATGCTGCCACAATGATATTACATAAAGGGTGTGGCCGTTAAAGTGCAAGCCTTTGCCACTACGCGCACGATCGTTCACGCCCTCCCCATCCAGCAGTTGCAAATAGCGAACACTTAACTAATTAAATACATAAAGGAAAAACAACAACTACCTTAGCGTTTGGGTTCTGGTTCAACTGAGGTATAAGTGAGTGGATCATGTCGAATCCATTCTTAATATTGCACCGTCGCTTCTGTTCAGCGTGAATGTGTCCTACCCGTCTATCCCTACTAGAACCTTCTCGTCCGGGCGATCCTATCGATCCCTGGGACGACGTAGGCGAGTGAAGATTTTGACATGGAGAGTCTAAAGGGCTGTTCGAGTTGCTGCATGTACTTAAATATGACTGAAAATAAATTTAAGTTTCGTTTCTACTACAGGACGATTAATAATTTAGAAATAACTAAATAAATTCGGTAAACACGAATACATATATCTTCTAGACAAAGAGGAAATAACAGATAGTATTACTATACTGCATTATTTTTATTTAATTTAAGGTAACAAACTCTGAACTACATGCTCTATGTTAGAACCAGTAAATCTCTATATATGGACCTGATACACGTGAAGAGTTTGTGTAGATATAAAAAAGTTAAAAAAAAAGCAAAGTTGGAAAGCATTCCCCAGACAAAACAACTCAAGTTTACACATCAACGGTATCGGCATGAATTATTGGCAATATTATCAGATAGACCGCGATGTCAATATATTTGAACAATAAAACCAGTAAACATTAGGTATTTATTTAGTTTTCAAAAAGGAAAAATATAAAGGGAAAAACACGTTTCGCATTTCACTGTTCTTATCGTGCTATTAATTAATCTACACTACACATCTATATTAGTTAATGGATTTAATTATCTGTTACTTCCTCTTCGGCTGTCTCTCTCTTGGTTCAGAGAATTTCCAGGCCATGACCAAAAAATAACTTTCTTTCTCTCTAAAACAGTTACTTGTGTAACTGGAACGGAACGCATTACTTTACGCTCCAGTATACCCTCGTTCAACCACTGCCAGAGAAAGAAAAATGATTTTGGCTTCAAGGGCACATAATATTGTTTTGCGGCTGCTTTAGTAGGAACTTTCCTTTAAACTCGACAAGAAATTGATGTCACAAATAACTTTCGCCCGCTAGCTCGTAATTCTTGAAGAAAAATGGAGCAGCAAATAGTACACCTAAATATTAAAAGAACCACCTACAATTTGTAACGGAATATATGATTATTCCGCTACCCTAAAGATTCAGTTCAATTACGAACCATTTTCGATATTTGGGATTTAAGTTGCCAGTGACATCTATTCACGAATGGGTTTATTACACTTACGCTACACTAAAATTTCGGTTCAATTGTAAATGATTTTCGTTATTTAATATTTGGGTCGCCAGTGACATCTATTCACGAATGGGTTTATTTCGTGTGGTTAGCTATTTTAGGAAGCGCAGTATGCTATTTTATACCTACAATTCATGAATTTAATTTACTATAGATTGCTATATTTAATATTGTGTATTTCTATGGCTTGACGCTGCGTGATTTATAGTGGTAATCACATGATATAAATTAGCCAATAATACAGCGGCAAGCATAATTTGTCGAACGTCTTAAATTTTGAAAGCGATGTCGTTTATCTTGTGTCGAGACGCTTGACGGGTAAGTGCTAATTTTTAATCTTGAAATATTTAATTCATCTTGTATATTTAACTAATTCTTTCATTTTTAAATACATAATTAATATTTGTTTAAGATTCATTTAGTCTTATTCGAGTAAAGCAAGAATTTTACATTGTTATATTCCATTTTTTATTAGCTTACATCTTCAATAATTTTTAATTATTGTCGTGACCGTTGGGTAAGAATGCCGATTTATTGGTGAATATTTGCGTCTCTCATTAATCAAATTCATGTAATTATTGTATTTTTTTGTATAGTTTATGGCTTTGCATCGAGTGCATCTAGCCACTACAATAACTTAATTTTAAAACTCAAATGAAACATTCCATCATTCATACCAAATATAACACCAAAATAAAAATTGAGAAGAGACAAAATTATAGGATACAACTGGGACACACGCTTCACGCCATAGGGGTCCATCTAGGCAACTTTATAAATAACAAACAAAGAGATGGACCAATCGGTAAAATGGGAGAGGGAGCATAGGGTAAGACAAAAGGTACTCAGTTCTCTAAAGCTTTCGCTCTACCATTCTCACAAACCTAACCAATAAGTTGTGAATTATTTTGTCTTGCTTAGACAAAGTCATCAGGTTGCATGCGTTGATGGGTAGCTTATTTAGTTCTGCAAGGTTTTCCAACAAAAAACAGGATGCACGCTGATTACATAGGCAACTAAAAAGCCAATGATTTAGATCGTCCACACTTGAGTTGTCACAGACGCACAAAGGACTGTCAGCCAAATTCATTTTGTTTAATAGATATCTAACACTGTCATGTCCGAAGATTAGTCTTATAGTAGTGACATCGATTTAAATTGGTTTCTTGTAAACTGGGATTAGAAACGAGATGTCTATTGGTTCTGGTATAGAAGTTCGGATTATTGACAGCATACTCTGCATATTTAACTATAGTATTTGAAAGATGTCAAAAATTAGAGGATTTTTATAAAGGTTTTTAGTTTTGTTATTGATTGCCTGAATACAGGACATGGAATCGGTGAATATCAGAAAGTGCGAAGAAGTTTTATTCAGAATTATGTAGTCAAGTGCCTGTATAATCGCATAAGCCTCCGCACTGAAAATGGAGGAATTGGAATTTACTCTAAAGGATTCTCCATAATTATTGTCTTTAATATAAAATGCACACCCAACCCCTTCTGGTGTCTTTGATCCATCCGTGTATACAGAGATGGCGTCTTGTATCTTGTTTGTGATATTACTGATTATATTGTTATTCATGTCATGGCTTTCTGTATACTGAGGAAAGAACGTGTCTGTGTTCAACAAGATATTGTTAAATTTGCCAGTAAAAAAGGGGAGCTTGGGGTACTTAACAACATCTTCTCGAAATTTAGTAGTCTCAATGAGAGCATCAGCTAGAGGTGGTGAGCTTTTGTGCATCCAGTAGCTATTTGTTAGATTGTCTAGTGATACCTGGTAGATTTTGTCAATTAAAAAATCGTTTTGTACAAAGATGTTTTTAACAATGAATGTCTCAGCAAGATGAAGTCTTCTCAAAGATAGAGGTAGTTCACCAGACTCTGCTAAAAGTGCATTTGTTGGGGTAGAGGAAAGGGCCCCAGTAATAATTCGTAGAGCCTTGTACTGTAGACGATCGATTTTTAAAAGCCTAGATTTAGTGGCTGATCCATAAAAAATTGATCCAAAGTCGATAAGGGCTCTAACATATGCGCTATAAAACATTAACGATACCTTGGGGTCGGCTCCCCAATACCGTCTGGTGATGACCTTCAAAAGGTTAAGACTTTTTTCGACCTTGCCAATAATACTATTGATATGATATTCCCATGTCAGTTTTTGATCCAGTACCACGCCTAAATACCTAAAACTATTTTTCCAAGCGATTTCCACATTCCCTAATTGTATGGTTTCCCGATATGCGAGTCTGTGCCTAGTGAAGACTGTGACTGCAGATTTTGATGCGGACAGTTCTAAGCCACTGTCAAAGAAATACGCTTGAAAGAGGCTTAGTCCAAATTTACGGAGAACGTAATTCTTTCATCGTTTAGTGGTCACGCACATTATTTTACGTATTTCCATTCAAAATGAACAGTATTATTTGGCTGAATTCTCGGAGTAAATTCTATATATTCTCCGAATTTTTCCTCATAGTATTGCTGGTTTTAATATTTTTTTCTTTTCAGGCTTATTTAATTAAATTTTCACTTTATTTGTTACATCAAGTATATAACTATTAGCACTCGCCCTGTCTCATCTCAACACTGATGTACCGACATTACTTTGCATTTATGAGAGGTTAATATCACAGATGTAAAATTATCTGGTTTTTATCTTTTATCTAAATTTCTATCTCGATGCGAGATAGTGATTATCTTATCTTTATCTTTAATTAATTGAGGCGTAATTACGCTCAATTAATAAATAAAAAGTAATAGCAATTACTTATTTTGAGTTATAAGACTCGTTATTAGAGGTTGTACCTCTATTTTTCTATTTATTATCAAATTCATGTTATCTTTTATTTAGATTTAACGAGTCACTGAATTGAGACGTAATTCTATAATTTTCTTTTGAATTTTAAATTTCAATCATTATTTCCTTTGAATTTCATAATTTAAAGTAAAGAAAAGGATATCTTGAGTAACAGTAGTTATTTATAATTTTGCTCAACTTAACATTGTAATTTAAGTTTCTGATTATATCTGCTTTAACTAGTAAATTTTCAATTTGTTGATTGCTTCCTCATGTGTTTAACAGTGTCACTGATGTTCACATGATATTTCCCTGAAAATTATTTAATTAGCGATATACATTGGTCTAAGACTAGGTTATTTTCTCTTGCATGTATTCAACACCCCCAAATTGGCTGGAAGAAAACATCGTGCTTGGCAAGTAGCAGGTGTTCGTCCACTTGCTGTACAAAGTGTTCTGAGGGAATCGATACTTGGGGAACCAAATAAGTCCTCGATAATACCAAGAGATGCATGGTTACAGAATAATTGGGCAAGTTAAGTATTAGCCAACCGGAAGATAAACATATTGTAAAGACCAATAATAACGCTTTATTCATTCCTTTTTTTTTAATCTCACAATTAATTTTAATTTTCATTATTAATTCAAATTTATTCATAAACTTTACTTCAAATGATTTCATCAATTATATTAGACATTTGATTATATAGATTAATTCCATTTCAAATTTCATCAATCGTATTTGCAATTTAATTGTATAATTAATATATTGTTGTTTTGACATTTATTTCTTTAATTTATCGCAAGATTGAGGTCTGTGAGACACGAATTATAAGGACAAATTTTGATAGTCTTATTTTTATATTTATTTATATCTAAGTATTCATATTCAGTAGCATTGTCTCTAGGAACTCTGGCCCCCACAATAGAACGTTGACCAACTCCCTAGGAAAAATAAAAACGAGTCTCATGCATTTAAACAACTAGTATTTCGTTATAAATTGACGCCCAACTGATCAATTTCATTACAAAGTGGCGCACAATGCCATACTTAATTAAATAAATTAATTTTCGTTACAAATTGGAGGATGGTTTGTTTTTCTACTAAATCGCTATATCCCAAGATTGACAAAAAACGAATGTTCTATGTTGCTTTAGGGTAGCTATTGGTTGAACAGGAATCCAACAGAAATCAAATCACCATATTGCGAATCAAGTTATCCAAATTTACTTGATCATCCGTTATAAACCCATTATTTTGTAGCTTTGTTATATAATTTACTTAAAAATCACTATATAAAGTATACGTACAGAATCACCATTGGTCAATGGCACCGTTGTTACAGTAATTTGTGAAGATAAAGGTATGAGAGTGTTAGGTGGAGGTGGCAATACAGGAACTGGACTCGTTTCCTCTTTAACCCTCCTGTGTTGGGACAGATCTGGAGCTGACCCCAAGCTTTGGCTCTGATTGTAAGCCTGAACAGTTTCGCTCAGCGGAGAATCTACAATAAATACGACAATTTTATCCTAAAAGAATCTCCTCACCTATCATATTTGATTGCATATGCCCGTTTAATCTAAACAACCCATTTTCAGTATAATCGTTCGGTTACACTAAATAAACTTAATCAGACAGATACATATTTCGAGCAAAAATTTGCAGTCGCTTTAGAAATCAAAGGTATTGATTATGTTTTCACAGATTGCTGCTGTTTATACTTACTAGACGTCAGCAACTGTGTCAGCAATACATTGGTCTGAGGACTTATGAGAGCAGTATCACTGGAAGCCGTTAGTAACGGAGGCCTTTTGATTGGTTCCCTAGTGTTTGATCTCGATCTCCCTCTACCTCTTGGAGTACCTCTACTCCTGTGCTCCACTTTATTATCTTTTTGCTAGCAAAATAAATCAACTTAGACTTTAAATATAAAACTCATTCAGAAAAGTAAGTAAAGTACCAACAAATAAATTGACTTTTGAAAGTGTTAGTAAATTGCTACTAGCAGCGAGAACACCTAAATTTCTTAGTTTAACGTGCTATTCTTGGCGAAATAGATTAAAACATTAAAATATATCTGAATATAAATTTAAAAATAACCTTATTACTAAATATTCCTGCTGGGAAAAAGGAAAATTACTATCAGCGAGACGAGCTATATGAATATTAGTAATGTATATTGAATATATTGAATATCTCTTAAGGCCTAACAATTTTCGATCCACATTAAGGTGGAATTCCCTCCGAGCGATAGCTGCGATGATCGTTCAGCGATCGTCGCTGCGACGATCGCGCTGAGACTGATACTGTTGTTCCTTTATGGAATCACTTTCCTCCAAGCGACAGCCTCCGGCGATAATCGTCGGGGGTAGCGTGCGTCGCAAACTGCCTTCTCCGAGAGCAAATATAGTCGCTGCGACCAACGACTTTTCCTTAGTTTAAATTGAGGTCGATTCAATCTGAAACATTTTCGGAATATTTTATAGTCAGGCTTCAAATGGGTTTGTATTAAACTGAGTGAAAAAGCCCTCCTCCGGTCTAGAGATATACAGTATGTCCCCGGATGGGGTTAACAAGAGGACAAATGGACTAAAAATTGAAAGATACGAAAAAAAGTTATTCTTGATAAAAGTTTTTGCTTCCTCGAAAACTAAGAACTGCCCAAAAATAATACCGTATATTATACAGAGCCATCACAAATTAACAATACGTGTAATTTTCCAAGAGTAAACTACGTGATTTTATTTTTTTAATAATGTTAATCAAAAAAGTTGATTGCAGATAAATTATTGAAATGCAGGAATAGTGTTAACAAGTATACAGGGTGCTACAAATTCGTTTCTTTGTATGGGTATCTCAAAAGCCGTAAGAGATACGGGGTCAGTTAAATTGGGGCAAAGTTGCGCAATTTAAGGATGATTGACATGCCGTCAAATAACTTAGAAATTTCCGTCTACTTCCGGATATATCCGTAAAAAATCGAAAATCATCTATTTCATTTTTATTTTTTTCCCGCCTTTGTTTGAAGAGATAAAGTAAAGTAAATATCACATTATTATTGCGACTTTTTCTCCTCGACAAGCTGGCGGTATCAAATTTTAAATCCGACGTTTCGCTTTTGGAGCCTCTTCATCAACTTAATTTTTTTAAATAAATAATATCTTTTTAAAAAGCCTTTGGTCTCCTAAAACCAACGATGTATCGCACTTTTTTCCATAAAAGATAATGTGTTAGACAGAGATGGGGGGATCTTTTCTGACCCGATTTCACTTATGACAATATTTGTTACCACTATCGGACTAGTGTGATACATCGTTGGTTTTGGGAGACCAAAGGCTTTTTAAAAATTAGATAAAAAACCCAGGTCCGTATTTAAAAAAAATAAGTTGATGAAGGGGGCTCGAAAGCGAAAGGTCGGATTTAAAATTTGATACCGCCAGCTTGTAGAGGAGAAAAAGTGGCAATAATAATGTAACATTTATTTTACTTTATCTCTTCAAACAAAGGCAGGAAAAAATAAAAATAAAATAGATGATTTTTCAGTTTTTTACGTATATCTCCGGAAGTAGACGGAATTTTCTAAATTTCTCGACGGCATATCAGTCACCCTTAAATTGCGCAACTTTGCCCAAATTTATTCGACCTCGTATCTCTTACGGCTTTCGAGATACCCATACCAAGGTCAGTGGCGTAACCACACCCCCGCCAGCCCGCCCGCCGCCCAGAGGGGCCCTAAAAAGAAAAAGCTCTAGAATACAAGGGCGCCGAGGGGGCCCCCAAAATAATTTGCGGGGGGGGGGATGTAATTTCTAGTTACGCCACTGAAATTTGTAGCACCCTGTACACTTGTTAATACTATTCCTGCATTTCAATAACTTAGCTGCAATCAACTATTTTGTTTAACATTATTAAAAAAAATAAAACCACGTAGTTTACTCT
Source organism: Pissodes strobi (assembly GCA_016904865.1). NCBI lineage: Eukaryota > Metazoa > Arthropoda > Insecta > Coleoptera > Curculionidae > Pissodes > Pissodes strobi. The sequence continues at coordinate 226,414 of MU184013.1, forward strand.
TGGAAAATTACACGTATTGTTAATTTGTGATCGCTCTGTATAATATAAGGTATTGTTTTTTGGGGCAGTTCTTAGTTTTAGAGGAAGCACAAACTTTTATCAAGAATAACTTTTTATCGTATCTTTCAATTTTTAGTCCTCTTGTTAACCCCATCCGGGGACATACTGTATATTGTATCGACCTAATCTCGTAGAACCACACACATTTGAAGTATGTCATCATCTTCGGCTTCTTCATACATCATATAAGCCGCAAGTAGTTTGCTACTCCGCTTTAAACTAATTCCAATGACTTGACTGACACAGAACGAACGAACAACTAATAGGAAAATTACCGATACTCGCTTGAAATTTAATGTCGCGAACGCTGGTTGGAAAACATACCTATAGCGATTATCGCTGAGCGATAATCACTACGCGATTCTCGTCAGCGATAGCCGCTCCGAGGGAATTCCACCTTTAGCTGCGCTTTTCTACCAGTTATTACTTATTCTATCGACTTCTATTAACTTTTAGTACAAAGGGGCGCATTTGGACATATAAAGAATTCGGTAAATCCAACAACTTAAAGAAAAATATATACTTTTCCGATAAGTCCAGTAGCCAGTCATAAAAACTATATTATATCTTGACGTGATTGCATATATTGATAAACATAAATAATCAGATACTAAAATCCTCAGATCGAATTTCTTGAGGAATACAAAGATATGGGTCACATGACAAAAGTTGAGGGTTTCTCTGTTGATCTTACTGATAGCAAACCATGTTACTACTTGCCACTTCATCCTGTGATTAAGGAATCTAGTCTGACGACAAAGGTACGAGTCGTTTTTGATGCGTCGGCTAAGAGTGACACTGGTTTGTCCTTGAATGACGTACAGCATGTTGGACCTACTATTCAAAGGGACCTTCTCTCTATACTTTTGCGTTTCAGGATCTACCCATACATCCTCAATGCAGACGTATCCAAGATGTACAGACAGGTCCTTATAGACCTTAGCAAACGTTGCTTTCAAAGAATTTTATGGAAATCTCCGGATGATCCTCAAGCAGAGATTCAATGTTATGAATTAAATACTGTAACATACGGTTGTGCGTCATCGCCATTTTTGGCAGTAAGATCATTAAATCAACTAGCTTTGGATTTTCAGGCTAAATATCCTGAAGCTAGTGAAGCCATATTAAATTGTTTCTATTTAGATGACGTTTTGACAGGTGCCTTCTCTAGTTCTAAGTTGTTACAAATTCAAAGGGAAATATCGGCCATTTTAGCTAGTGGGGGTTTCCAACTTAGAAAATGGTTATCTAATAAATCCGAACTATTAAGTCAGTTTCAGGTTCACAATGATTTGTCGTCAAGTATATTGCATTTAGGAGACGATGACCAGAATAAAACCCTGGGTGTTTTTTAGGAATGCGTATAGCGATACCATTCTTTATTCAATAAAACATTTGAATTTTAATAACAAGGTTTCCAAGAGGACGGTTCTCTCAGTTACAAGTCAGATATTTGACCCTTTGGGATTGTTAGGGCCAGTTGTGGTTGTTGCCAAGCTTATTTTGCAACTTCTCTGGCAAGAACACTTATCCTGGGATGAACCACTTTCTTTCTTATCTCCACAATAAATGGTCAGAATTCTGCAAGGAACTCCAGGTCTTAAATCAAGTCAGCATCCCTTGGCATGTTTTAAGTGATAATTGGGCATTTGTACACATCCATGGTTTTGCAGACGCTTCAGAAAGGGCCTATGGCGGATGTGTTTATATAGTCAGTTTAACAAGTTCTGGAGAATATATTTCTTCTAGCCTTCTTTTATGCAAATCTCGTGTAGCTCCTATAAAAAAAAGTCAGTTTACCACGCCTGGAACTATACGCAGCCGTGCTTACCTGCAAACTTGTTGAGAGGGTAAATCAGTCTATAAAGATAAAACCAGGCAGGATTTTTTATTGGACAGATTCGACAATTACTCTTTGTTGGATTAAGGGATGCCCAAGTCGCTGGAAATCCTTTGTTACAAACAGGGTCACTCAGGTTCAGAATATGTCAAAGCCTTGTGACTGGTTTCATATTAAATCAGATGAGAATCCAGCGGATTGCCTCTCTAGAGGCATCTCTACAGAATCTTTGCTCCATTTTAATTTATGGTGGAAGGGTCCCACTAGACTCTTTTCCAACTTTGATGTCGATGATCCAAGGGTAATTGAGGTGCCTCAAGACTTATCTGAAGAAAGGGTAATAAGCCATTCCGCATGCGTTCGAGAAGTCCCTGAATTTGACTTTAACAAATATTCGTCTATAATAAAATTGCAAAGAGTTATGGAATATTGTGGGAGATTCATTCAACGACTAAAGTATAAAAAATTGTCTGTTGGACCTTTGACCACTGAAGAACTTAATGAGGCTCTCCACAAATTAGTTAAAATATCTCAAATTCAGTCATTTCCGAAAGATTACCATCTACTAAATAACAAACGATCATTGAGCAATTCGAGTAATTTGCTATGTTTAAAACCGCATTGTGATAAAATGGGTTTAATAAGAGTTGGTGGTAGACTTCAAAATGCAAGTTTACCCGATGAGCAGAAACATCCTGCTTTATTACATAGTAAGCATCCTTTAACTATCCTAATTATGAAACATTTACATGTAAAGCTTTTGCATTGCGGACCTCAGTAACTTTTATATGCAACTCGCGAAAGATTTTGGCCTATGTCAGGGCGTAGAATAGCTAGGACCATAGTAAAGGGTTTCGTTATTTGTTTCAAATCAGATCCAACTACCGTTAGTTATTCGATGGGTAATCTTCCCGACTACCGTGTCTCTAGTTATCAACCAGTTTTTTCTCACACTGGTGTTGACTACGCGGGTCCTATCTCTCTTAGAGATAGAAAAACCAGAAATCCTAAAATCTTAAAGGGGTATATATGTATTTTTGTGTGTATGAACACTAAATGTGTTCATTTAGAGGTTGTCAGTGATTTGACCAGTCAAGCCTTTCTTGCGGTTCTTAAAAGGTTTGCTGCTAGAAGAGGCAAGCCCTTACATTTTTACTCTGATAACGGGACTAATTTTGTGGGAGCTAACTCAATCATCCAGACATTTTTACGCTCCAACTTTGATGGGATAGCTTCAGAATTATCAGCTGAAGGAATTTCCTGGCATTTCATGCCACCTCGAGCTCCGGATTTTGGGGGTTTGTGGGTAGCTGGCGTTAAAAGTATTAAATTTCACCTTAAACGTGTTGTCGGTGGCGCTTGCCTAACTTACGAGGATCTTAGCACGGTTATAACTCAAATAGAAGGAGTGCTAAACTCTCGACCGTTATCTCCGTTGTCATCGGACCCGCAAGATATGACCCCCCTCTCTCCAGTTCATTTTCTGATTGGAAAATCACTCACCTCTATTCCTGAAGAAGATTATAACAATGTTCCCGAAACCCGCCTTCGCAAGTTCCAACATTTACAGCAGATGGTTCAGCAGTTCTGGAAAAGGTGGAATCAGGAGTACATCTCAGAATTACAGCTGCGAGTAAAATGGAAGGAGTTTCCAAATTTGCTAAAGGTTGGCAGTTTAGTCATTATTAAAGAGGACAATGTACCGGTCTGCAAATGGAAGGTTGGACGTGTGATTGAACTGCATACTGGATCAGACAATATTACACGCGTTGTTACAGTCCAGTGTAGTGATCGTTCGATTTGCAAACGTGCGGTAACCAAATTGTGCGTATTGCCCATAGAAGCAAGTTCTTAAACATTAAAATTAGACTTTATTGAGTTGGATATTGTTAGTTGAAATAAATATTTCAAGGTGGGCGGTATGTTCAACCACATGATAACACCACGCTACTTCCTACAAAGGATATGTTCCGAGCGGGTGGCAGTTTTGTTATTGTCAATAATTAAGACATTTTTTGTCAGATAGACAGATTCTATTATTTTTAGAAATTATAACCTTTTACGTTAATATAGTTTCGAATTAGTGTGAAACAAGTTTATTATTCAAGGAGAATCTATATACAGTCCATTGAAGCCAACAGGGCTAGTATTCATCATATTTAACATTGCACTGCATATGGTAATAATAACACAAGACTCTAAGCTCATGAAAAAAAAAGCAAAAACCATAACGTCTAAAACGTTAATTGTGAACCGTGGACTAATAAAAAAAAAACGACATATACTTTCAAAGAAACGTATAAATGAACCACTAAGAGGAGACTCAGTATAACAAATGAAATATTACCAGAGACGCCACAGAATGCGCGATGAAGATATGAAATGCAGATGGAGACCTAAAAACAGCTGACTGGAGAACTGCTGCCGAAGATAAGGTAGAGAGGTCATGTTCAGTAGGATTGTCAAACTACCCAAGAAGAGCGGAATACCGGTCGAAAATATACCCATTGCAATTGTACACAATTGCACCCAACTAGCCCAAACATCGAAATCTCAGAAGGATAGTCCTAGAATGGACAGTACTTGGTAAAGGGCTAGATACACTTAAAACCGCTTGCAAAATAAACTAAAAAGAAAGCCTACGAACTGATAGAAGGCATCCTAACCAATAAGTTAAAATGTTAACCCTTGCTAGCGATGAAACTACAAAGAACCTAACGTAAGATGGAGAGATCATTTAAGTTTAATTTAGAGGTGGGGTACTAAACGAGAAAACAGCAGAACTAGGGTAGATGGCATTGAGAGAGTGAAATAGATTAAAGGGTGGTAGGTAAAACAAAGAGATTCTTGAATCGAGACTAAGCACCGACAAATGAACCCGAGGATGACCTTAAACCCAAACAAGGCCAAACGACTGAGACAATATATAGTAAACAAATTAGACTAAGTTGAAGAACGATAATGATGAAGACATAGTTGAAGTTTTGTATACTATCGAACCTTCTTCTGAAGCTGTCAAATAAATTAGTTACATTTGCTTCGCACTGCTCTCCTTTTGTAGTTCTCATGGAATTAGGTTTGTAGAGATATGCATTTGGATTTAGAAAGGTAATTCGTGGATACATTCAGACTTGGGTCGAATCCTGAAATACATTATTCGAATACAAATCCTGTATTCGCTGGCCATATAATATATTCGAATACTCTGAGTTCGACTACCGGGCAATAATGGTATTTTAATACAATGTATTCAAATCCCTGGATTCATTTAATATGAATACTATTTGAATAATCAGTCTGCAGCTGCGATGCGTTAAAATGCCACGAAAACGGGGAAGGAATCTAAAACCCTTGAACGTCATGTTTATATGCTACATTCTTCCAAAAGCAGCAAGAATCAAGATAAACCAAATGGATAGGGTTCATTGCAATGAAACAAATCTTTGGAATTCCAATATGAATTACCAAAGACACGATCTGAGTGACAAAATGCCTATATGGATAATGGTAATATTCACCACCAGCAGTAATGATTTGCATGAAGCAATCCGGCTGAACTTGATGATATTCATCGGAACAAGTTTTCAAATATCGATTTTCCGGGGAAAAATATGAAACTGGAGTGAGCAAAAATGCTACAAAAATCGGCAAGGAATTGGAGCCTTTCTTGAAGTCTGCCATTTATCTGTAAAACAGATTCTTTTGTTATTGACTAGTGTTGAAATGAGCCAAAATACTCAACAAAGTCTCCAAGGTATTGGAAGGTCCGCTCAAAAACCATTAAGTGTTTTACAGCTCTCTTGAAAGCAGCTTAATCCAGACATCGCCATAAAAGCGTCTGGAAGAATATTTGATGAAAGCTGGCCATAAATATAAATTGCTATTGTTTTGCTTAGATGATATGAGATATTTAAGATAAATATTTTTATAGTTGGCCTTATCTCATTCATTTGATCTATGGCATTTTTTCTGAAGTTCTCGCTATCACCTGGTGCCCTTTGCTCAACCTTTACATAGTTCACGTTTTGCCCGCCACATTAATTGATATGCAAGCTCGTCTTCCAATAATAACTTTTTAGGACATAACCTAAGGCTGGAGCGAGCGAAAATGCTAACAATATTTGCAACCGATCGAAGAGCTTGCTGGAAGCTGATGTTTGGATAACAAGTTCAAGAGATCATCAATGCCACATAGACTGAAGTTTAGATTCACTAGACCAGAGTAAGACCTCGGCGTTCTAATATTGATTACCAAAGACATGGCTGGATGTTGCGATGCGTCAAAATGCCTCTCGAAAATTGGTAAAGAATCTGAAACCCGCTCGAAGGTCAAAGAAGAAGCAGCAATGGTCATTGAAACAGAACAAATCTTTGGTATTTCAATATGGATTACCAAAGGCGATTTGAGTGTTCACTGAGTGACAAAGCCTATTGGGAAGTAACATTCAATATCAAGAGTAAGCAATCGGG
>MU184013.1:237550-273351 GCA_016904865.1 Pissodes strobi
ATTTCGGTGCTTCTCAAGAGTTTCTTAGTTTTTGTTGTTTCGGCTCGGGTCTCGACAGCGTATGTTAGGATGGGTCTTACACAGGTTTTAAATATATCCTTATCTTGCATTCTGCCGTCATATATTTGTTTTTCCATATTAGGTGTCTTAGGCTACCGGAAATTAATGATGCTTTGATGCAGTTCGCTCTTACTTCCTCAATCAGGTTTCTGCTGCTCGATATTTGCGACCCTAGGTAGTTGAATTTAATGACCTGTTCTATCGTTTTATTGTCCACCATAAGTTTGCACCTGACAGGCTCTTTGGATATAACCATTGATTTAGTTTTTTCTGTTGATATGATCATGTTGAATTTTTTGGCGGTTTTATTGAGTGCAAATAATAATCTTTGTAGGTCGCCTTCGTTCTCTGATATTAGTGTGGCATCATCTGCATAACATATTATCTTGAGGCAATTGTTAGTCATTCTGTATCCTGTTCCTGTGTTTTTGACCTCTTTGATTATTTCGTTCATCATGATGTTAAAGAGGGTTGGACTTAAGCTGTCCCCCTGTCTAATTCCAACCTTGATGTCAATTTTTTCAGTTAGCGTTTGGTCTGCTTTAATGTGTGTGCTATTGTTTTTGTTTAAGTCTTTTATTACGTTAATGTATCTGTCGTCCACTCGATGTTGCCGTAGAATATTTGTAATGTCGTTCAATTTTATTCGGTCAAATGCTTGTTTGAAGTCCACCATACATAAATAGACAGGATTGTCAAATTCAATTCCTTTCTCCGCTAGTTGTCATACTATGAAGATTTGGGTTCTTTTTTTGCACCTTTCTTAAAAATTAGTACGGTTATGCTGGTCCTCCATTCTTCTTGGAGGATTATCCGAAAGAGCTGCATTATTTCTTTGATGATGGTATTTCCCCCATTTTTGATCGTTTAATTGCTGATATTATCAATGCCTGGTGCTTTTCGATTTTTTAGATTTTTCACTGTCTTGAGGATATCATCTGTTGTAATTGATTGTTCATCGGTTGTTCCGGTGGGTGCCTGTGTTATGTATTCTGCTTCTTCAGTTTCTGCTTCGGCTTGGTCTTTATAGATTTCATTAAAATATTGTCTCCAGTGATCGTGGCTGATGATAGTTAGTCACTTGGATGTCCTCTGTTATTGGTTTCTTTCTGTTTCTGAGTATTTTCCAGATCTTCTTCTGACCTTCATATAGGTCGTGCTGCATTTCGTTAGAGAAGTTTTCCCAGAACTCTAAGTTCTTTGATTGCTTGATTTGCTCGGTTTCGTACTTCTTTGTATTTGTGGTATTCTTCCCCAGTTTTATTGTTTCTATATGTTATGTATGCTTTCCGCTTATGCTTGGCTAAATCTTTTACTTCTTCTGTGAACCATGGCTTGTTGGCTCTTGTGCCATTTACATTAATTGTTCTTACTCCTATCGCTTCGTTTGCGCTTGATGTAATGTTGGATTTAATTTTTTCCCAGGCTTGACTTACGTTGCACTGTGCTGTGATTGGGTTGTTGAGTATTCTCTGTTTTAAACGTTCCTGGTATAGTGTTTTGGTGCTTTCATTTCCAAATGATTCAACGTTATATTTTGATATGTGTACTGGAGTCTTTTTTCTGCGTAGGTCAAATTTCTGACGGTATTTGCATAATACCAAACCCTGTTCTGTTGTTGCGTTGGCTGATGTTAATACTCTTACGTCTTCTCCTTAGGGTTTGTATTCCTATTGGTTATAATGAGGTCTATCATCGATTTCTGCCCTCTTGAGTTGATAAATGTGTATTTATACTGGGGTTTGTGGTCAAAGTAGGTGTTGTTAATGGTAAGCTCGTGTTGGGTGCATGTTGTTAGTAGCATTTCTCCGTTGCTGTTCAGGACATTTTCGTTGCACCGCTGCATTACGCCCGGGATTTTTGTATTGCCAATTCTTGAGTTAAAGTCACCCATCATTAGTAGCTTCTCACTTTTTGATATTCGGCTTATTGTGTCTTCTAGTTTTTCGAAAAATTGTTCTCTCTCTGCCATTGGTTTAACCATGTCCGGCAAAATACACGCTTATGATGTTCAACGTGGTATCTTTTGTTGCAATCAGTTGTCGTCTCTGGTAGCCTGTCCTAACCCGAGGATTCTTAGCACCCTCTACTCGTGTACCGGACCGCCCGCTACCTTGGTCGGGGGTTTGCGAGTTGACGGGGACTGAGGGCCGTCTTTCTTCGATGTCTTCCATGAACGGGGTATTTGGCCGTAATTCGCCACACTGGCCAAACGGGTTGGCGAATGTTTTGTATCAGCCGCTCCTAACAGGGAGAACAGATGCTGTGTGCAACCGCCCACTCTGGATCAGACGCTGCGTGGAAATCTTTTTAGCTTCACCTTCATCACTTTGAGACCTTACTGGCATCAGCGAATATTAACTACGACAAGAAGGCGCACTCAATGGCAAGAGAGCGCTACAAAGGAATCGTCTTCGTTGCCTGGTAACAATCGGCGAACTTCGCCGCACACAGGTTGAATTTAAATAAAAGCTGGCCATAAACGATATTTTCGTTTGCGTTATATCTAATCACATTTATGACGAAATTATTTATATCACTCTAATACTCTATTTGGCTTTGGAAAAACACAATTGGTATCTTCTGAATTGTTTGCAGCGCCCTGTCAAACTTACGTTATGGTTTTTTATTATTATTATCACCAAATAAATATTTTGATAAAGTTTGTATTCAACTGGCTGTTTCAAAAATCTGTTAACGTTTTTAATTAGTTATTATTGATAACAATACTCAAGGTATGTAATAAATAATATTGAAAAGATTTTGATTTTGTGTTAATGATTTCACCATATTTCCGAATACTAATATTCCGACAAAAGACATCAAGAAGAAAATGTTGCTCGAATTTGCCCCATCTTTTAATATTCAATTAAATTTTGGCGTTTTGGGTGATTTTAAAATTGGTTAAAGGTTTCGCACAATATTTTCACTGTATATTTCATTCCTATTTTGTAATACAAAACAACTAAAAAATAGCGATATTATCTTATATCGAATATTGACTCAACTATAGAATTTAGGCGTGAAAATTAATCTGACAAAAGGATGAGCTGTCTATGGCCGCCGCGTCAAAGGTCGCCTGATTGTTTTATTTGTATCATGGCCTGCCGATATTCTGCTAGTGGTTCGCGCGGGGAAGGAGACACACCGTTGACATGCCGCCGCGGGGAGTGATCCTTTTTATCATATAGTTTTGCCCAAATACATAATAAAAAGATAAAGACTGATGTACTATACTGCTAACGTGCGAACACTCCGTTGAGGTTATGTGTTGGTGTTATACCTAATTGTGCAACAACTGAATCCAGATTATCAGAAAATGGCGCGTCGAAATGATCCCTTATTGGCTAAATTTGTAACGTGCACAGTTTTCCCTGCTGCTGTCTTGTTTGAGCATTTACGTTTCTCTGTTTTTTTTTGCTTCATATGTTGTACTGAAAGTATTTTCAAATGTCATTTAAATTACCCTTAACGCAACGCATTATTAAATTGGAATTTTAAAAGCTATATCTGTTGTAAATTTATTGGTACGAGTGAGCAAGAAATTGAATAATCGATTAAACGCTTTATTTTTTGACAAATAACTGAATAATCGATTAATCGAAATAATCGATTATCGATATTTTCCGAAATATTAATCGATAAGTCGACTAATCGGTAATTTCTTAAAAGTGAATCGAATAATCTTTTATTGTAGCCCACCCCTAATCCCATAATATTGTAGTAAGTGAAACTGAAGCCGAAATTTCGGTAGAATCATTATTGCTGATGCAAGACTGATGTTATTATAAAAAGAGGTAATAAATACTTTGCTGAATCAGCAGAAAAAAAATTATAATTAAGCTTTAATTTGTAAATATGGCTTTGATATTACCTTGGGATAGTATATAATCAAGTGTTTTTGAACAACAGTTGCACTGATGCTTCTATATTTTTTACTAGTTTCATCCCTATTAGATTAATTTTTAAAAATAGCGATAACTCTGAAATACATGTATGGCAAAATTGCAGGTCATCAACGCGTTTCTGTCATCCGCTTAACATTTCGTGAGACTCCTGAATTAACCGATGCAAAAACAAAATTTGGATCATCGAATTAAAAATTTAAAACGCTTTTTTTACCACGAATGAGCCCTTAATTTTCAAAATAATTTTTTAGAACGATTTAAGAACATACAAATGATCTTTATACATGATTTTTATCGTCAGTGATAATTGATACTCCCTATATATAAATATAGATGATGAGCAAAAAATTCAACAATTATTTGTCTAAAACACGATATCTTAAACGTGTAATATTTACTAACTTTTATATCTTATTTCTGGAAACCTTATTATGGCCAGCTTTCCTAGAAATTCGACCAGTGTGCGCCGGGTCCAAAGGTCACATGCCAGTATCATGCTAGTTTTCGCGCGGGGAAGGAGACATACCATTGACGTGCCGCCGCGGAGAGTGAATCTTCTTATCGCAGTTGTTATACGCTGCTGGCATGGATGGCCCTATCAGTAGCTATGCTACTAACTGCATCGCTCTATGATTCTGGATATAAGGATACTGAGCCCTCTCGCCAATGACAAACAAGGTATTGATTTCCCTAGAACGTAACTAATGCGAGGGTCTTAATAGCCATAAAATGTGAGTTGTATACACTATTTTTCAACGACCAGTCATAATAGTGCAAATAATCTTTAATTTTTAAAATTTACTTAGTAAATTGTCTATGAACTGTCAAAATTGATAAATTTCAAATCTGTCATGATCATGGCTGTCTTTGATATTGATCGAATATCACTGCGATGTTGAATTTTTATTGGTTGAAACGCAGTTTAGCAATGAAAGGTCAGTTTCGTAATACACTTACTACTGGTAGTAAATGTCTAATAAATCAATGAAGGTATAGGAATAGAAAATAGTATATTATATGCTCAGCGACTAAAGTAAGTATTTAAATCCTAAAGTGAGATGAAAAGACGCTATTTTGTACTACCAAAATTATAGCACTTAAAAGTTATAAATGTTTTGTTCATTGCAATAATGTTGACATTTTGAATATGTTGTCAATATTTTGATAGAATAAATATTGTCTTTCTAATGTTACTTTTGTGTATTTCCTTTGGTTCTACAGCGATTAAAGCTGTTACTTTAGCCCCTACTTTAAAATAGCTCTTTTTAGCTACCAAGTGCAAAAAGTAACTTTTCATGCCACTGGCGAAAGTAAAAATGAATTACTAGTAAGAGACAAAATGTTATGCACTTCTGACGTTAGAAAATATACTTTGCTTCTTCATTCGTATCTTTTCAATAAAGAAAATATATGTAAGAAACGCTATCTTTATTTGTGGCTTACCTTGTACTCTATCATTGAGAATAACATGTTCAACAACTCCTTGTGAGCTATATCCCTGATAAACGGTAGCATTCTCCATTGACTTCGTGTATGATGTAGAGGGCATACTGAGACTATGATTAAGTTTACCTCTACTCACACTATGGCTAGATTTAGGGTTCAGTTTCGATATTATCGAGTAACTACTGTTTTGAACATACGGCTCAGAAGGCTGCAACATGACAGTATTGTATGAAGGCGTAGCCATAACATTCGGATGACCGATCTGAATTGACATAGATTTTTCAATTGGCGCTGGTTGGGGTAGTTCTTGAATTTGGGTTTGGTATTGAGTTACAGATGGAGGTGAATTTGGCACTTCAGTAACCTTTAATATAATATTAAAAATTTCAGTAAGACAATAACACTTATCCATGGAGCTTATAAGATACAATCCCTAGCTAGGAAACCATTTTTGAATTGCTTCAACCAATTTCACTTTGACACATATAATCCATATAATCACAAATATATAAAACAAATAAATAGGCAATTACCTGTACAGATAAATCCGTCGGATTAATGGTTTCCGGATAATCACGGTAAGTATCCCAATTAACGGCATGAGATTGCTCTTCAGGTACAGTTGGTAGCTTATTATTTAGATACAACTCTAAAAAAAATCCAGTTTATTTTAACGTGTTTAGAAAAATCACCTCCAAGTCAAGCATTTAACATTCATATAAACAATTCTTGTTTTACTGCAATTTTTAGTTATCACGTGATGATGCTAACATGGTTAGCCAAATTCGCGTCAAGTGCAAAAAGCTGTTTCGGCATTGTGGATAAAACAGTACTGTATCTAACAGATTTAAACTTTTAAATAATTTTTCTAAAATTTTATGAATGGCAGTAGCTATTTTAAACTAAACTAGAATCTATATAATATGACTTATTTAATACAATATAGCTGGATATAACTTAAATTGAAGGTGATATTAAAACCGATATTATCAATATTTGTCACCTGCTAGAGTTTCATCTTTTAAGTACCTTGTAATGGGTCAAAGGTATCCATGTAGTCGTCCAAGTTCGGCTGTAACGGTCCCAAGCTAGGCTGTATAAAGTCAGCAAAACCGGACTTGGCTGCAAAACAGTGAGTATAGTTTTACATATTCAACGGTAACTATGTTGTAGTTATATAAGACAACAAAAGTTTACCAAGTTCTCTAGTGTCGGGGAAAGCAAATGGCTGGTTTGTTATGGTTGAAAAGAGAGTATCGCTCATCAAACCCATGTAATCTTCATCTATCATCATCATGTTCATGTTGTCCATGCTGTTCGAGTCCGCCAATATTGCATCTACGTCGTTGAGCTGCAAATAAAACCCAAGATCTAAGCCCAATTTAGACCAAAATCGAAAATAAATACTAACCGCGCATAAGCTTACATACACCAAACATATCAGAACCATGTTATTGTCAAAACTCCAATATTTAAAAGTGGCATAGCTAGTGAATTTCGAAAATAGTATGCATGTTTTATAACACATGACGAAAATAATGAGGGACTGGCTTGATAATTTTTATGTGATTATACCATGTAAAATGCTCTTATTTATAAATTTCACAAAGAAACGGAAGTGATACATTACTTTCGCCCTTCAATTTTAATCTATATCCGGTCCTAAGGCAAGCTAGCGCCTCCTGAGTCCACAATCAGAATCCCGATATCGAGGACATTCGAGGCTGGTCCTCTTTTTCTTTGGTGCATTATTCCAATAAATTGCATAGCTTATTCGCTTAGCTTCCATAGCTTTCGGGTGATACCGATCATCGCGCATAAATTTTATTTTAATTCAGGGCAAAGAGAGCAAAATGTATAGGTTACATTGCTTCTTGAGTTGTGGTGTGTTATCATTTGTGACCGAGCAAAAATCTAGACCATCATGCTTCTCGGCGTCGGAAAGTAAGCAATCTTATTGAGTTTGCGTGGTGTGCAACAGATAATTTTCTTGATGTACTTTTCAAGCAAAATGTGCCACTATCTTCAAGGCTTTGTAATTTAGAAACTTAAAAGTTGAACAGCCTGATTAAAAATGCCCTACATATTAGAGGCCCGAATCATATTAAAAGTGGGGCATTAAATTAACATCTCGTTGTCCACAGTTAGTATATCAGGCTAGCAAACCTACAAAACTAGAACTTAATAACCCTGGCGCAACACCATCTAATCTCTAAAAAAAACAAGATTAATACGGTAGAAGAACTTCTTCATATAGAAGGAACAATACACTACCACCTTCTCTGAAAGTATTATCTTTAAACGGATTGAACCTACGATATGCGACTAGATACGATTCCGAGTTATACTGTGGTACAGAATGACAGCCACCTCTGTACAATAGGAAACTGTCATGCCTGGAGCCTCCAAACCATCCCTCCTGGTGGATGCCTTACCGACCAAAATTGATTATAGGAGGTTGACCTATAATAGGTATAAATAGATAATTTAATAATCTCAACAAAGGGCAAATGAAGAGATGATTTCTAACATTCTTCACGAACCATGCACAATACCATTTGCAACTGGTGTAAGCGGAGGAATCTTTCATTTGGTATTCTTCATAGGCCCTATGAAACGCGGTGGTTTCTAGGATTTACACTGATTAACTCCTTTAACTACGACTCAGACCTACTAAAGATAATCAGCAAAACAAGATTATCGCTCTAGATCTACCCGTAATATTTATATTTGTGATTATACGTAATGGTTTTAAGAGCAATGAGCTGATGGCGTAAAAGCTGACAAGCGAGTTTGATATAATACAGAGGAAAACTGCTCATGTACTATAAATATCATCACAACCTGGGAAGAAAGTAATTTATTCCAGCATCTGCTGGATTGAAGCAACATTATCGCTCTGGATCCGCCTTATCCTTTAAAGCAAGAAATATATTTTTTTTAGTTATACGTGATGATTATAAGACCAATCGATCGTCGTATGGATTACAGTCTAATAAAGTAAAGACCAACAACGTGTGATCCAAGCTAGTTTAATATGCTACAGAGGCAAACGCGCCTGGCATTGAGACGCACGAATAAGCTAGGACTAGTCTGGATTGAGTCAAGGGCAACTATAGCATATACAATAATAAACAGGATATTGAAGGCCGCAAATTCTGGGCAGGCCACTAAATAGATATTTGTGGTTATACGTGACGATTATAAGACCAATGATTGCCGTTTGGATTATTATAGTCTGATGAAGTAAAGTCCAACAACGTATCGTTCGAGCAAGTTTAATATGCTACAGAGGCAAACGTGCCTGGCATCGACATGTATTATATATTAAATTATCACAAGCTAGGACTGGCCTGGATTGACTCAATCGCAACCATACCATGCCAATAACAGACAGGATATTGGAGGTTACAAATTATGGGCAGGCCACTAAATATATATTTGTGGTTATACGTTCTGGAAGTTTGTAAGCTCAAAAAAAGGTAGAATCCACATTCCTAATGAACTTTCTTATAAGGGTGTCACTGGGTCCTCTGGAGAAGAGATAGTTGGCCTGTTTGCTGAATACTCTTCAGAAATGTATAGCAAAAAAACATGCCATATGTCCAATGAAGTGATCTTTAATAATTTACATCTAAACAGCTTAACTATTTCTATATCTGACGTATACACTAGGCTGTCAGGGCCGGGCAGAGGCAAGGGTCCAGGTCCTGATGGTTTATCCCCCATATTTTTAAAACAATTCAACTTTTTATTAGCACGCCCCATTTTCTTTATATCTTTACATTCAGGAGTCTTTCCAAGCTACTGGAAGACTAGTTATATAACGCCTATTCACAAAACAGGAGATAGCTCCCAGGTGACCAATTACAGGCCTATCAGCATTTTAAGTACCATTCCAAAGATCTTGAAAGCCTCGTGTGATTTTCTGACTTGTTCTCTTCAAGGTTAACTGATTGATGAGCAATTTGGTTTCATTGTCGGCCGTTCCACAGAGTTAAATTATTATTATTAAAGATTTATTGTCCCGGTCTTTGGAGGAGGGGGTGTAAAGTTCACGCATTGTACACTGACTTCTCTAAGGCCTTCGACAGAGTCAATCACTTGCTAATTCACAAATTGAGGAAGGCGGGGGTCGATGTGCCTTTGCTACAATGGCTTTACTCCTATTTGACTGACAGAACACAAGTTGTTGAAGTCCTTGGCTTTCAATCTATTGAGATAGCTGTTGTGTCTAGTGTGCCTCAGGGGTCACACTTGGGGCCCATGTTGTTCATCTTATACATAGATAATATATCACCTTGTTTTCAACACAGTTTCTTCCTTTTCTTTGCAGACGACTTAAAACTATCCACTAGTCTTCCAGTAGATCCACAGATGATTGTATCAGGCTTCAAATCGGATCGGGATAGACTCATTGTCTAGCGCAACAACAACTGTATGGACTTGAATGTCAAAAAATGCTACTCAATATGCTTTAGTAGAAGCAGGAATAGTGTTGAGTCAACACTGTTGACCACTCCTATTACGTCAACTTTCTCATATTAGATACCTGGGAATTACACTTGATAGTCGCTTGAGTTTTATCCCGCATATTGTTGGGCTTCATCAAGAGATGGGCTGGTGACTTCCTGAGCATAGATTCTATTCGTTTACTGTATTGCTCCCTTGTGCGCCCGCATTTGGAATATGGCTCATGTGTTTGGTCTCCTCATTATGATGTACACACCCAACATATTGAAAGAGTTCAACACAAATCCTTAAGACATATATTGTTTAAGCCAGAACCAATTATCAAGACTCTGTGAACTATCATCTGATTGAGGAGACCCTGCAAAAAGACACTTTGCAGACGAGACGAAATCAAAAAGATTTGTCACTCTTTTACAATATTCTTCATTCTCGCATAAAATGTCCCCAGCTCCTAAATAGGATTGGCATTCATGTCCAGCCGAGACACACTCGATAAGTGGTTTCTTTTCATAACCCAACACATATGCCTTTAACGCCTTTTTGCCTAGGGTGGCAAGATTGGCTAATCAGTATACCTTTGATCTTGACTGATGAGCCCACCAACTTTAGAAGAAATCTTAAATTTTGTGTTAGATGATCAACCTCGGTGACACTGTCTCTCTTTCCTGTCTCAATTTCCCTTTCTACTTTACTGTGTTGTACTTATTTCTTTTTCGTTTAGCTTGATGTGATGTAAATGTGATGTTAATTGATCATAGCTTAAGATAGTTAGTGGTAAAAATTTTACATTTACCTTTTTATATTTTATTGTAGGTTAGGTGAACATAGATTTACATATTCTATTTTGTAATATTGGGCAACTGGCCCGTTGAATAAATAAATAAGACCAATGTCGTATAGATTATAGTCGGGTAAAGTAAATACTAACGTGCGGTCCAAGCAAATTTAATATGCTCAGAGGCAGACGTGCCTGGCATTGACACGCACTAAAAAGTTATAATCACAAGCTGGCACTAGCCTGAATTGAAGCGGCATATTAGAGATTACAAATTCTGAGCTGACCCCTAAATACATATTTGTGGTAATACGTGATGATTATAAGACCAATGATCGTCTTATGGATTATAGCCTGACGAAGTAAAAACCAACAATGTGTTGTCCAAGCAAGTTCAATATGCTACAGATGCACTAAAAACTTATAATGACAAGCTGCAACTAGCCTAGGTTCTCAGTCGAAGGCAACCATAGCATATCCAATAACAGACAGGACACTGGAGGTTACAAACTCTGGACTTGTCGGCTATACATTGAAGCTGGAAGAATTAAGCATTCAATCCAAATTAATCTAGAGGTTAGCCACAATAGATCGCAATATTGCGGAGGAGGATCCGGTAGAAGCTCACTCACTCATTGTTCAACGTAATCGAACTACTAGCCGAATGACCATTGACTTGCTAACGAGAAACGGTGTTCGATCTCATGATGCAGATGTAGTGGCGTGAAAGCCCAACGCACTGACCTCCATGCAACGGCCATTTCAGATCATTGAATGCTGACGAACATGTATTACTAAAATATTTACAACTATTCAAGAATTCTTGTTCTAAAACGAATACCTTGTATTACGCACTAACTTTTTCGTGCCATTACTTTCAGTAATATAAAAATAGAAATAAATAAATGCGCCTACAAGGAAAAGGCAATGATTAATATAGAAACCCCTGACTTTTGGTTAAACCTGCTAAAAATTAATGGCATATTTAAAAAATTACAAGTTTTGACAACATTTCCTACAGGCTAGGCAAAATCTATATATCTTGTTTATCTTCTAAAGAGATGTAAAATGATGTAACCAATAACAACCAGTTTAAATAGGTAGATAAATTTTAATGCTCCTACTTTAATCTTCATTGGGTTATAAAATGTAATTCTTTATTTATAAACAAATTTAATTCTGGCAAATCGACTAGACCCTTCGGTGTATCCTTTAATTTTATGTGAGATTTAAGATAGAAAGTAACGAAATTAATGAATATTATGTTCAGAACATTTTTATAACGCGCTGAACTAAACAGATCTATTTTAAACTCCGTATTTAGACGGCTTTAAATGAAGTTGCTTACGGCAAAGAGATCCACAACCTACTGTCAATGTATATACAGAGTTTACAAACGAAAATAGGTAAAAGGATTCACATCATATCAAGCACAGTTTTTTTTGTCCTGTATTACTATAATCAATTTTACTAGTGATAACGAGAAAAGAGTAAATTATGCAAACAAAATTTTAGAAACTCAACTTCACAACATTCTTATGGTTTTGGTACATTGGTTGGAAGATAATCCAAGAATTCGGCTTATCACCACAATTAAACTCTTCAATTATTACAAGCAATAAAGTCCCTGATTCGCATTATTATTAACAATGTTCAAATAACAAATCTTCCGAGCCCTCGAACCTGGAAAAACTTGGTCTAAGAAGTAAAATACATACCATGTCCATATCCTCTTTGGGCGTATGCCCACAGAGGTGATTCCGATAAAACATCCGCCATCTCTTGTATTCCGCAGTAACGGCAGCTAACTTTCTTTTCCAGTACTTTCCTTCGAGAACTATGGCCTAAAGAATTATTTCAAATTAATAAAGTAAATAATAGAGGAACACTTCTTGCATGCGATAACGATTTAATCTCAATAAAAACTAAAAATGATTAAAATTTTCCTTTATAGTAATGATTGAATAAATAATTGGGGAATATCATTTTATTCATTTTATTACTGTAATTTAGGATTACGTTTTTACAAATACAGCATCATTAACTTAATTGCTTAAACAATATTTTTAGAAAGGTAAATATATAGATAGCTATTGAAGAAAAATTTAAAACTTCTATGTGAAGACCGTGCAGACGCCAAAATATAAAAACCTAAATTATTAAACAATGAGTATTTTAAATAGGATGAGCTAAGCTAGATATTCCTTATATACTGTTCTAAAAATGTATAGGGTACATTCCTACTCAAAAGGCTTCTTGATATTGGCAACAATCAAAAATAATTTTTCTTGGGTTAGTTGCAAAAATAGCGATCTAAGAGCCAACAATGACATGTCTAAAAAACGTTTCTGCCACTTACAGCCTTCGTCAGGATCAAAAGCCTAGTCATTCCATATTTGTTAAAAAATCAAAAGCCACACATTTATAAAACTAAGACAATACGCTTGTGTGTATTTACATTTTTTAAAACGTGATAAACGATGATGTTAACTAGTCATTATTACAATTCATACTAACAGAAAGGCTCCTGATAGCTAATGTAGATACTAAACCAACTTTTGTCACATCAACGAGGAGGGCAGTCCGAGGCATAACTCTCTCACTCAGGGAGTCCCTAGAGAGGATCACGGTTGAAACACGTGATAATATTGGCCTTGAGAGGACAGTGGAACTCGTAAGCAAGGCAATAGTTACTGCATACGAGGAAAACTGTCCTGAAAAAACTAGGCAAAAAAATAATTCAATCTGGTAGAACAAGCATCTGGAAGCCTTTCGTGGTGAGGCAGAAGGTTATTTAGGAAAGCAGAGGTGAGAAAGCTATTTAGCAAAGCAAAATTTCACCAGGAGTGGACTAGTTAAGCTCATGCAGTACAATAAGAAAACAAGAAACTCTAAAAGACAATCGTGGGAGAGGTTCTGTGAGGAGGTGACTGAAATGCCCACATGCCCAGGAATCAACAAAGCGCTAGCCAAAGAAGGTACGGTGAATTCACCGTACCTATATAATTATATAGGTTTCTTGAAAGAAAAAAACAACATCTACACAATAACATTCAAGGAATTCAAAGGATAACGCTTATTGAAGCCCACCTTCCGGCCTCAGTAACTCTGAATGACCCGATAGTAGGAGACCAAAAGGGTCAACTGCTTTGGAATGGAGGCTAGGTGCGGAAATATCGAGGCCAAATAGAATTAGGTCGGCTATCGGACCATACAAATTCCGTGAAGTAGATGGCATATATCCCCACTTACGCCAAAAGGAACAGAAGGCAATAATTCGAAACCTGTGTCATACATTTAATGCATATATAGGACTACGAAACGTACCCATAGTAAGGCAGAAGGTGAAAGCCATTTACCTGCCTAAGATACGAAGAATAGGTGACAAGACGCCTAAATCATACCGCCCAATTAGTTTACTGTCGTTCCTGCTTAAAAAGTTGGAAAATGAGGTACTACAGGCAAGCCCGCTAAACGAGCCAATATGAGTATCAGCCGGGCAAGCCCACTGAGTTAGCACTGGGTTACCTCAACAGGTTACTTACAAAGTCCTTAGAAGACAACGAGATAACCATAACAACCTTTGTAGACGTAAAGGGTGCATTTATTAACGCATCTACAGAATCTCCAATCAATGTTCTGGCAAGAAAACTAGTACAACTACTTCTGTGTTAGTGAATCAATGTCAATTTGAAAAATAGACTTATTATATCAACAACTGACGAAACAACACTGACAGCTAGAGCTAATAGGTGATGCCCACAAGGACGAGTGCTATCATCGCCCTTGCTATGGACAACCCTACTAGGTGAATTGATAGTAATCCAAATGTTTCTATTGCTTACGATACGTCGACGAACATTATCTACAGGTGGTGTAAGCAGGTGCGGCTGAAGTAAACCCCCATAGTAAGTCTCCAAGAAAGGATACTGAAAGGGCTCAGGGCACCAGTACTCAATGGGGTAGAGATGCCATATGCACAAGAGGCAAAATACTTAGGAGTCATATTTGACTACAACCTAACATGGAATCAACACCTACAAAAACTACACAAAAACGCATAGTAGCTTTCAATCTGGGCAGAAGGATGCCAGCCATTAGGTCCATGATATCATATGGGTCGGTGGGTTGGTGGCCAAAGACACAACAGGCTGGAGTGGTACGTCGACTCAGTGTCATCCAAAGGAACTTCTGGTGCCATGAGGGCAACTCCAACAGACGCATTAGAGGCCCTGCTTAACCTGCAACCACTTCACATATATATTCAGGGCGTACATCAGTCGCGGGCAGACTGTTCAGAGGACAAGCACCAACAAGCAGAATGCACAAGAAAGATTACAACAAGCTATATGAAGTTGGAAAGCGACCTTATCATCGTAATGCCAACAGATGGCATACTTCCCAAATACGGCTTTGATAAAACTCTCAGGAAAAATTTAACAGGCATAAATGCATGGAAAGAATGTCTTCCTGTTAATGCACATAGTTATCTATATAGATGGATAAACACTGATGAAGGTTCAGGTGCCGGTATATAAGGAGTCAAACCAAAGACAAGAATCTCATAGAGCTCAGGAATATATGCGACGATATTCCAAGCGGAAGTTACCACATTGTACGAATGAGTTGATATGGCAAAAGTGGTAAAACCATCGCAATTTACTCTAACAGCCAAGCGGCAATAAAAACAGTTAACTCAAAACTGCTCTGGGACTGCATAGAAGCCCTAAAAGAGCTGGACAGTCGAAACAGACTGATCTTAGCCTGGGTACCAAGTTGATATGGCAAAAGTGGTAAAACCATCGCAATTTACTCTAACAGCCAAGCGGCAATAAAAACAGTTAACTCAAAACTGCTCTGGGACTGCATAGAAGCCCTAAAAGAGCTGGACGGTCGAAACAGACTGATCTTAGCCTGGGTACCAGCACATACACATACGTACAGGGTACACAGGCAACGAAGAGACTGACTCATTAGCCCGAGCAAATGGTAAAATGGCTCTGAATGATCCAGAACCTTTCTTTCGTGATCTAACTTTTTAGTTCGTGGTACTGCTTGAATTCTATAAGGTAGGTAGTTATCGACGTATCCTATAATTGAACTACAATTACGTTGTTCTTCCACAGGGACAGTTCTTAGTACTAGAGTCGATTCGCATTAGTGACAGTCCCAAGGTAGCAATACCTATTCACCATCGTCTTGATTTCTGTTGCCTCTAATTTTTCTTATCGTGTTTTTTCATTTTGGGATGCTCTTCCAGTTTTTTCTTTAAGCTTTATATTTTCTTGCTCTCTTAGAATAACCTCTAGTGAATCCTGTTGAGATCTCCAGTCTCTTCACCTTATCCTTCTTCCATTTTCCAAATTTATTTTTGCCGTTTTTCTCCTCTTCGTTTCCATTGAGATCTGTTTTTTTTACAAGAAGCTCTTCTCACTAGGTACTCCCAGTAAGATAGTGGCTATTAGCCATCTGAATCGGTTCGAAGAAGGGGACCTTGTTCAATTGCCCAAGACTATTTCATTGAATGTATTTGAAAACATTTCGCTGTTCTTTTTAAGTATAAATCTTTAAATACCTGTTGGCGTCACAGTTCGGAAGGTTTACTTTATTGCAACGTCAACATTTTGAGAAGAATTTTCCTGGTCTTCCATGTGATAGTCCAATTATCAAAAAGCTGCACCTGCTTTTCAACATGTATTTATGCATTCATCAAAACCTACATCACAAAGTCAATCAGGGTTGCACTGGCCTATTCACGGCCTGGTCATTATTCCGCTGGCCGCTGACTTAAAGGCCAGTAGCACCGATTAAAAATCCTAATTTTAATTGATTTTTAGTTTGAAAACAATTATGGCTACTTCTCCGTTTGGGGGTAGTCTTTATAAGAAGACAACGCCGCTTTACAGATACACCATCAAAGCAACCGGGGATTTACTCATCAGAAAACAGCAACGCGACTAATTTTGTACATAAATCGATCAAATTGCAAAAAAGTCGATATTTTGAGATTTTTCCTCAAAATTTTAAGAAAAAAGTAGAAATTATCATATTTTGTCTTAAAATTCGGACTACAGCAAAACAATTAATTAGTACCGTGATGACAACGCTGTCGTATTAAACCCCGGTTTTTCTTCGATTTTTTAAAGAAGTAAATATAGGACATGAAGATGAATCGGCCTCAACTACATTATTCGAGTTCACCATAAACATACAGCTTAACAGATCCTTTGAAATTAAACGGATTTACTGGTGGTATTTCTGGGAAACTTTCTGTGTTCTATGTACAGCCATTTTATAAATATTCACGCACAAAAGATCTCGACTACAGAATGTGGTGCAAAGCAACCGTGACGTGATGCATCAAAAAACTGGAAATATGGTAAATATTGATTTACCTTTCTGCATCACTGAGTAAAAAATAATTCGACGGTGTTAGAATTGCATATTTGGGTAGCCAGAACAAGTTAAGCAGAAATAATTTCATTATGTACAATCATTTGGGTACAGATTAACAGTTATCTAAAGCTCCGTTTGTTTAATTTGCATATTATTACAAAAGATTTGACACAATGTATTTGCAGGTTTGGAACTTGATTTCATACTATTTGATAGTATGTAAATATACGTGCTGTCAGATTGGAAAAAGTGTTGTTGCTTGTTTCCAATTATTAGCATTATTTATTTGCATTTACAGCTCGACGTTTCGGCATATTCCGAGTTCTTTAGATCAAAGTCAGCTATAAACATTCTCAAACAACTCTGTACCCAGGACACCCTTTAGAGTCAAAATGGCGTTCGGCCGCCATATTGATTATTGCAACAATCCTTTCTACACCTAAAGATAGTATTCTTCAAGAGATAAGTGAAGCTTCAAGAGTCTAACTCAATCCTTCAATTAATCCTTATTAACAAGTGTCGAACATTTTCGAGGGGCCTGTATATTACAAATTTGAGCTGCTGTTTAAGTTTGACTTAAACTCAAAATTAACGCATTTATTAGTGTTCATACAAAGCAAGTTTGAGTGAGTGAAAAAATCCCTCATAACAAAAGCGCAGAACAATCTGTTTCACCAGCCTGTATATCACGTGGTTTATAAAGGGTACCCCGAACTTATCATGTATACGTCTCAAAAGACATAAGACATACAGGCAACTAACAAACGACATCAAAGTCCGTTCCATCACAATTTTTGCAATATATTACACAGCCCAACCAAGTGAAACGTTTTTCTTGGTGCCGGAAAAGAACGACACCACAAACAATGAAATCGATTTTATCTTTCCCGCAATAGATAAATCTGCACTGATGAGAGTGGCTTAAATAGATTCCATACTGGAAGTGCTGCTCACATGCTATTAAAGGCAAATTTAAATTTAACATCAAAGACGAGCGAAGAAAACTCTTCAAAGGCCAGCACTACCCAACTGAAAATACTCGAAGACAGGAAGAAAAAGAATATCGCAAAGATCTACAAACCAGACTAATAACAATCAGATAAGAAGATATTATTATGCTCCCGAGGTTCGAGACTTTCTGCCAACACCATTAAACTGATTACTGACAGAAGAACAAGAGAAGGCAAACCATCAGAAAACTTAAGAACTTGAAGATACTTGTCAATAAAGAACTACACAAAGATGTAAGAAATCACAATACCAAGATTATAGAGGAAACCATCAGCCAAAATAACCAAATGAAAGTATTATTACGCTCAAAACTGTCAACGGGACAAACCAAAATAAATAATAAAAATATGAAATCAAAAAAATGTAATAGTACAAAACAAAAAAAGACATTAGCCAAGCCATCGAAGCACTTTACACAAATCTACTCTCTGCAATAAAATAAACTTATACTAGGGAAAACATTAAAAATGTTGGATCATAAGAACTAATAGATATAACAAAAGATTAAATCAGAATAGCGCTAAGTCAGATGAAGAACAACAAATATCCGCAACATCACCACAAACAGGTTACAGCTCGGAGGAAAATCTCTAGAAGACACTATCGAACTATTATTGAATCAATGCGGCCATCAAGGAATGGTACAACCATGAAGTAATTCTTCTCTTTAAAAACGGGTGACAATCAATATCAACTTTGACAACTATAGACATATTTCTTCTATCACATCTTCTTTATAAACCTTACACGAAAATAATAACTAACAAATTGAAAACAAAAGTGGATTTCTACCAATCTGTGAAACAAGCTGGCTTTAGAACAGGATTTAATACCATAGATATACATACCATCAGAATCTTGATAGAAAAGTGCACAGAATGCAACGTTCCAATACATTTGGCGTTCGACGAGTTCCAAAAGGCCGTAGAGGCAGAAGTTGTATTAAGTTCCCTAGAAAATGCAAGGATTGATTCTAGATTATCGAGGACATACATAAAAACGTAACTCTACATATTAAGATTGGGGAATCGAACACTACAAATAAGTTGTAAAACAAGACGATGTCATATCGCCCAAACTCTTTACTCTCATACTAGAAGATGCTTTCAATAACCTAGAATGGAATAAGAAAAGCATTAACATCGACGGTATCTACCTAAATAACTTAAGGTTTGCAGATGAAATCGCTTTAATTGCAGACAACAGTAAGGGCTTGAACGAAAATGTTGCAACAACGAAATGAAGCCTGAACAAAAATAGGTTTAAAAATGAACTATACTAAGCCATCCCATCGAAAACATATATATCCGGCACATAATTAAACAGATCAAAAAAAAAATAGAAATCATCAGACGAATCACTCTCGTGGACAGCTATTGGCATAATGAGTTATAAATATTTACAAATTGATGGACTGAGTGGTGAAATAAGAAATAATGAGACCAGGAGGAGAACAAAGGTTAGAGATATCATAGAAGAGATAACAAGGATGAAGTGGCGTTGGGCCAGGTAAGTTGAAGACAGGTGAACTAAAAAAAAACTAATAGAGTGGACACCAATAGTAACGCAAAAAAGAAAGGACGGCCACCGAAAAGGCAGACAGTGGATGAGGAAACAAGAAACAGGGGAAAGTGCTTCGCAAAATCTGGCATTACAAGTGTGCAAACTGGGACGATCTAAGAGAGTTCTACCTAGATTTTCCTTGGCTCGACGTCTGCTTCGGCACTGACGACCCGTCAGTCTGCTGCGAAAAGATTACGCAAGTAATCTCCTCAGGAATGGAAGCATACATCCCAAATTCCATCAAGTTACCGTCAAATGGAAAGCCCTGGTTCGACAGAAGATGCGAAAGAGCTGTAGGTAGGAAACAGCCAGCCTACAAGTACTGGCAGTAAAATCAGACCGCTGAAAACCGCAATTATTTTGCCGAAGCGAGAAACGAATGC
The DNA here is from genome assembly GCA_016904865.1 of Pissodes strobi. Lineage (NCBI taxonomy): Eukaryota > Metazoa > Arthropoda > Insecta > Coleoptera > Curculionidae > Pissodes > Pissodes strobi. Next base: position 257,566 of record MU184013.1, read on the forward strand.
AAACGTGTGATCAACGAAACTAAAAATAAACACAATCAAAGGATCTGGAATAAACGTTTGCAATGCCCCAGTCAGTGGCTCCAGGAATTTCTGCTCGGTAGCAAAAAGCAAACATGTACGCCAAAATGTTTTTATCGCACTCTACCTTAATCGTCCCCCCAAGGCACGGCTCTCCCTCCCCCACCATATCCAACATCAACATTACCACGGCAGAAGTTAAGTTCCATCACCGTGATATTCGTAAAATCCTCAAAGAACTAGATACGCAAAAGGCGTCAGGACCGGACGGAATACCTGCTATCGTGTTAAAGAACTGCGCCAACAACTTCTTCTTCTTCTTCTTCTTCTTCTAGTGCCTATCCGTTACCGAATGTTGGCAATCATTCTAGCAATGATAATTTTGTTTGTTGCTGCTCTGAATAGTCCTGTGGTGGATGTTTCAAACCAGGTTCTAGTTCTTTAGCCAGGATATTCGTCTTCTTCCAATGCTTCTCTTGCCCTGCACTTTTCCCTGTAAGATGCATTTTAGTAATTTGTATTTGGTTTCGTTTCTCATGAGGTGCCCCAGATATTCCAATTTTCTACGTTTTACTGTGTATATTATTTCTTTTTCTTTATTTAGTTTTTGAAGTATTCGGGTGTTTGATATTTTGTCCACCCATGATATTTTGAGGATTCTTCTATATGTCCACAACTCGAATGCCTCCAGTTTCTTTGTTGTTGCCTCCGTTAAGGTCCAAGACTCTACTCCATATAACAAGATGGAGAATACGTAGCATCGGAGCAGTCTGAGTTTTAGTTTTAAATTCAAATTATGTGTCTTGAATAATTTGGACATTTGATTGAAAGCTGTTCTTGCTTTTTCAATTCTTGTTTTTATTTCTTGGGAATGGTCCCATTGTTCATTTAGTACTATGCCAAGATATGTGTATGTTGACACTCGCTCTGCCGCTTTCTCATTGATGGTAAAATGTACTTCCCCAATTATTTCTTTACTAATTACCATGGCTTTTGTTTTACTGGTGTTGACCATATTTCTTACTTACTTCAACTACCCTGTCCAATAAAAGCTGCAGTCCCTGTGCAGTGTCTGCAAATATGACGGTGTCATCGGCATATCTAAAATTGTTTATTCGTTAGCCATTTAATAGTACTCCTGCTTCCGTGTATTCTAGGGCTTCTTGGAAAATTGCCTCTGAGTACATGTTAAATAAGAGAGGTGACAATATACATTCCTGGCGTACTCCTCTTAAGATTTGCACTTCCTCTGTTTTGGCATGGTTAATTCTAACGGAAGCTGATTGATTCCAGTATAAGTTCTTAATTATACGTAGGTCTTTGCCGTCAAGTCCACTATCTTGCAGAACTTCCATCATTTTGTTGTGTTGAACTTTATCAAACGCCTTTTGATAAACAATGAAACAAGCATACACCCCACAATTCATATCCCTGCAACGCTGAAAAGGCACCTGTACACTGAAAAGGGAATCTCTTGTTCCAAGTTCCTTCATAAAACCAAACTGTGTTGGCGATATCTGTTCTTCACAGAGTTTGTACAGTCTCCGATGTATGATTTTTATAAATTATTTTAATAAGTGACTCATAAGGCTTATTGTTCTGTAGTCACTGCACTTTTTGGCCCCCCGCTTCTTTGGGAGATCCACAAACTCCGATCTCAACCATTCTTTGGGTATTTTTTCACTGTTGTATATTTCATTGAATATGATAGTTATTTTTTGAAATCCTCATCTAAAAGTTTGATAATCTCTGACTGCACCTCATCTGTACCAGCCGCTTTTCCATCCTTGAGGGTCAGTATTGCTGCTTCAACTTCGTCTAAAAGGATGTCCGGTCCTGTTATGCCATTTGTTATTTGTTGTTCTGTTCTTGTGTCTGAGAACAATTCTTTCAGGTAATCCTTCAATGTTGATTTTATTTGCTCGATGTCTACAATTATTTCGCCTTGTTCATTTTCCATTTTTCCTATTGATTTCTTCTTGAATTTTCCTGTTATTTCCTTGATCTTCTTATATACACCAAATGTGTCGTGTTTTGATTGTGCTATTTCAATCTCTTTGCACTTGTCTTTGAGTTCTTGTTCTTTTGCTTCTCTGATTTTTCTCCTAATCTGGTTGTTGATGGATCTATGTCTGTTCATGTCATTATTTATTTTGGTCTTCCTTCTTTCTTCCATTAATTTCAGTATCTCTTCATTCATCCAGGGTTTCCTCTTGTCTATACTTGCTATTAGTATCTCTTTCTTTATTGTTTTTGTGACTTTAACTATTTTCTCTATTTTTTCCTCGACTTCTGAGCTGTTTTTTTACATCCAGTAAGGCGTTACTTATTAGGTTCATGGCCTGAGTTCTTACCTCTGGTTCATTGATCTTTCTTCTATCATAAGTGGTTGTGCTTTGTTTTACTTTCAGTTTCTTCCATTGTGCCCTAAATTCTGCTACCAATAGATTGTGATCAGAGTCTATGTCCGCTCCCGGATAAGTTTTGGGCCATTTTACCGCTGTTTCTAGATCTTTGATTAACCATTATGTAGTCGATTTGGTTTCGTATGATTGTACCATCTTTTCCATCTTTTGGGGCTTTCCAGGTATATAATCTGCGCGGAGGCATCTCGAAAAATGTGTTCATTATAACCAAATCGTTTTCTCCTGCAAAATTACAGAGTTTTTCTCCACACGCATTTCTTACTCCAAGCCCATGGAGTCCAATATGGTTTCCTGATCTTCCTCTTCCCACTTTTGCATTAAAATCACCCATCATTATAAGTAGTTCTTTTTTAGGGATTTTTCTGATGAGGGTGGTTAATTCTGTGTAAAAATTATTTATATCTTCTTCTTCATGTTCACTTGTGGGTGCATACACCTGTATGATGTTGACATTTGTTGGAATTGCTTTTATTTGGACTAGCATTATTCTTTCATTGACGGGCACAAAGTTTGTGACATTTTGTGCAATTGACTTGTGCAGTATGACTCCTACTCCATATTCATATTTGGCGGGACATCATGAGTAGTATATTCTATGTTCTTCAATATCACAGTAATTTGCATCTGGCCATCTCATTTCACTTATTCCCAAAATTGTGATTTTCAGTCGCTCCATTTCTTTGATGGCGTTTTGTATTTTACCTGTTTGGGCCATGGTTCTCACATTCCAGGTACCCAGTCTTGTACGTTGTTGACCGTGTTTTTGTGTCTTCACATCCTTGTTTATACTTGCTCCCCCCGGAGATCCGATCGGGGTGCTTACTCCGGAATCATTATTTAGTTTGAACATTGTCATGTGAATGAATACTAGGGTTGCTTTGTAAGCCTTTAATGCAGTGGTTACCCATGATGCCTTCTGCATCCCAATGCCGTTGACTAATTATTTTAGTTCATCCGCCTTGAGGGTTAATTTCTCAACCCCAGGACAATTAGTTGCCCTGCCACTTGTCAGTTCTTCCACCCGAAGCTGTTGACTGACAAGTGGGGATTACTTTTACCGGTAATCACAACTAATACCCATTTTTTCGAGACTTTTTCTCTGTCTTACCGAAAAGAGATTTACCCATCTTCTTGGAAAGTCGCTTGAGTGCAACCTGTTCCAAAGAATGGCAAGAAAACCACGCCCTCAAACTATCGCCCAATTGCCTTGCTTCCAATAATCTCCTAAGTCATGGAACGTGTAGTCAATCAGCAACTACTCAAGTACCTTGAGAACAACAGATTAATTAGCGATAACCAATAAAGCTTTCGCAAAGAAAGATCGACAGGATATATTGGCCTATGTCACTCATATATGGAGTAGGGCAATTGAGAACTACGGAGACTCTCGAGCGATTGCGTTGGATATTTCGAAGGCATTCGACAGAGTTTGGCATGACGGATTGCTCAACAAACTACCGTCCTTCAGACTGCCATACTCTCTCTGAAGCTAGCTTGCCAGTTTCCTTAAGAATCGATCTCTGCACGTTGTAATTGATGGACACATCTCAGACACATTCACCATTAACGTGGGCGTGCCTCAGGGCGCAATACTTTCACCAACTCTGTTCCTCATCTATATTAATGCTGACCGAAACCAATAATATTGTTTACAGTTTTGCAGATGACAGCACGCTCGTCTCCCAATTTAGATCGGAAAAACCTCTACCAGCGACTGAGACATATCACCGCAGACAGGAGCAGATTGCAGCAATTAATCATGATCTGGAGAGGGTTCGAACTTGGGGCGACAGAAATTTTGTCAAGTTCAATGCAGCAAAAACCCAAGCGGCCACGGTGACCAAGAAAGCCAATACGGCGGGTCCTGACATCATTATGGCGGGATCGACCATTCCTTCATCCTCGTCAATCGGACTACTGGGCGTCTCGGTCAACAGCAATATGTCCTGGCATGACAACGTTGCTAACATCGCAAAATCAGCATCGCAGAAGCTTGGTGCGCTATTTCGCAACAAAAAATTGTATACTGTGCTTAGAATATTGCTCACACATTTGGGCTGCCGCACCGAAGCACACCCTAAAGCTGCTGGATTCCATTCAGAAGAGAGCTGTGCGTCTCATCGGCGAGCCGGAGTTGATCCGGGATCTGAATAGTCTGGAACACCGCAGACATGTGGCGGAGATATCCTTGTTTTACAGATATTTTCACGGCCGATGTTCCCAGGACTTGGACCGCCTCATCCCGCCCCCAGCAACGCCTGTCAGACAGTCACGACAGACAACAAGAGCGCACCCGTTGGCTGTACAACTGGAAATACCTAGAACATCGCTTTGCAAAGACTCCTTTGTCTGGTGCACTGCATCGCTGTAGAACTGACTCCCAGGACATCTATTTTCCCCAAATTACAACCTACAGCTATTCAAGAACCGTGTCGATCAACATCTTCGGACAAACACCGCTCGTCGAGTGCCATAGGATCTCCCTTTAGTGTGTGTGTCATTGCCTTAAAAAAAAGATTGAAGAGACCTACGTCCAGGAGTGGACAAATACGGGCTGAGAAGGAAGAGGAAGAAAGTCAATAATATAATAAGATCAAATTATACTCTACTAACTATTTAACCTTCCAGAACTGGCGCGCGGACTGGTAGTCGGCAAGTTCTCATTTTACCAATTTGCCACTGACTCCCACTCCTGCCGGTTCTACCCTTCCCGGTATAAATGACGTGCTAAACGTCAGTGTAGGGCGTGGCGTGCTTGTATTAATCATTTGGAAATTATATGCATGTGCGGAGTGACAGTCCGCGGCCAGTAACCCATCACATTTTGAAAAGTTGTAAATTTGCTTATTGACTTTCCGGTTGCGTCACGTTTGAAGATAAGACCAAAAATATACTGACACTTTTATTAGCTTCACTTAAGTATGTAAGTTTTATATGTATTAAGTCGGACGACAATGCAGTATTATGGTGTAAGCTGAGCTGATCCAGTAGCGTATTTAGCGCCCTCCCTGGGCGCTAAATTTTGTTTGCCCCCATATAAGTCGGATGAAAATGCGATACTATGACGTCACTAGGCTGATCCAGGGTAGTATTTAGGAGGGGGGTCCTGAATTTTGTTTGATCCACTTCTCGATGTTCAATTAAGCTGAAATTTTACTGATCCACAACCAATGAATGTGATAGGGAGAAAAACCATACAATGGAATTTTCATAGCGATTATGTAACAAGTTTATGATTTAGAACATCTAAGTTGTGTTTGTTCAGATTGTTATGAACATTGAGTTCCAAGTAAAATTTTTTATTTAAATTTGTGTTAAATGTATGTTTAATATCCCTATTTAAGCATAATTTTTGTTCTGAACTAACCCAATACAAACCGTTTGTAAGCTTTTTGAGTTTTTATTATAATATGCAGAAAAAATCTAACCCACATTGGACATTTGAGTATGAGGACTCACAGTCCGCCGCCAGTAACGCTGCTTAAAATACGTGCGCCAGTAACGGAAGGCGGAAGGTTAATAGTAGATACTCGGATGTCTTTATCACAGTAAACTTTATTTGCATTATTGCAAAGTGTTTGAAGATAAATTTTAAGAAATAAATTAGTGCAATGATAAATAAAATCCGTAATGATTATATCTATTAAATTTAGCAATTCTTGCATTTGAAAAAAGGCAATTGAAAGAAGACTGGTGTTCGTTCGTCTATTTATAAATTTAAAGTACCTAAGCAAGTGCACCAATTTGGTGCGAACATCCTACAAACAAAAATTGTAGAAAGTAAATAAATATACTCATAAAATATTAATAAGGGACGCAATTCAAAGAATGTGAGTATTTATAGCTCGTATGTATATATTCTGCAAATTTAAGGAATGTGCCAAATTTAAGAAATCGTCAGTGACTCTATGTCAAATATTGCGTGGGTCTGTGGTAAAAATGTATATCTTGTGGTTAATTAAAATTCATCAGTGAATGGAATAGTTTTAGATATGTTTTTATTCTCAAGCATGTGCATGTTCTAACAAAAGTATCTAATTGCTAAGACATTTTCTATATTATTCTCAGCTGTCGACTCTAATGTTATTTGCTTGTTTTGATTTTATGAACCCGGTCGCACTTTGACACAGAGTAAATCAGAGAGTTATTTACCAAATAAATTGAACATAAAGAAAACAGATTGCACTATTTATTTAGTGAAATCTTGTCAAAGGTTACCGAATCAACTTCCAATATATCAATTTATGTAAAGGATTTTCTGCGAGTATGAGTTCTAAATGAATCGCGAAATGTTCTGGTTGCCAAAACATACAATAATAATACAATCAGTCAATGCCGTTCCCACATCTCGACGGCTAATTAATATCACTAAAACTAAACTAACTGTAGTAGGATGCAGTGTGGGTTTCTCTTATTCACTCTTTAATCCTCTCATAGTCTGCGACCTCACCATGGGCTTCGATTGTGGGTGTATACCACGATTACCACGACAAGTTATTTCGCAAAATAGAAGCATAATATGGCATCAGGGGAATGGTACTCACATTTTTTTTTTAGATCATACCTCTGAGTAGAGCTGGATTTATAGTTCTAGGTTACGCAGACGACCTAGTAGTAACAATAAAGGGCAAACATGAAGGCGTAATTTCAAACCGCATGCAAAATAGCCTAAACATCATCAAGAATTGGAGCGAAGGGAGGGACTCTCCCTAATTCCTAGGAAAACCATTCTTGTCTTGTTTACAAAAAGAGGGAAGCTAGAAATGAGAGGGCCCATCCTACACGGAACACAGTTAACTTTTTCCACCGAGGTAAAATATTTAGGGGTCACACTGGACCGTAAACTTACCTAGAACAAGCATCTAGAAAACACTACATCTCTAAAGCCACAGCGGCAATCTGGAAATGCCGGAAACTAGTTGGCTAGACATAAGGCCTAAAACCAAAAACGGTATATTGGAACTATCAAATAATAATAAAGCCCATGGTCACCTATGCCTCGCTGGTATGGTGGCGAAAAACCCAGCAGGTCACCGCTCGGACGAAACTTAATAAAGTACAAAGGCTGATATGCCTGGGAATAACAGGGGCAATGTCAACGTGCCCTACCGCAGCCTTAGAGGTACTGCTGAACATGCCTCCTCTTCATCTCAGTGTGAAGAGGGAGGCGATTATCAGTGCTCACGGGCTGTTCCAAATTAAACTGGAAAATGCGAGCAAACTAAGTGACCAAATGACGGTCATGCTGGGCCTAGATGTTTCATTCGCAGTGGTTATTGATGACTGCCAATCATGGGAGAGTAAAAAACTACCTCAGGCCGATAACGCATCGCTGTGGTACACAGATGGTTCAAAACTAGCGAACGGAGCAGGATTGGGCATTTCAGGTCTAAACTAAGCTTTCCAAACCGCTAGGCAAATATATAACCATCTTCCATGCGGAAGTGCTTGCCATAAATATATGTGCAGAAGACTGCCTCCCACAAGGACTTCACATAAAGCACATCTACATATTTTCAGACAGCCAGGCGGCTCTATAAGCTCTAAAAGCTTTCAAGTGCCTGTCAAAGCTAGTCTGGGAATGTAAGCAAACCCTAAAATAACTAGCAACACCCAACTAGGTAATTTTAATGTGGGTTCCTTGCCATAGAGGCCAAGAGGGCAACGAAAAAGCAGACTGCCTTGCGAAAGTAGGAGCTGGAACACCATATTATGGTCCAGAGTCCAGAGCCCCACTGTGGCCTTCTGAAGAGCCACATCACCGAAGAACTAAAAAATGGGAAAAAGACCCACTGTCGTCCTACTTGAGAAACACTCCAGGACTAAGACAGGCAAAAAGGTTTAACACCACCTCTGCGAAAAGATATGAACAGAGCAGATATTAGAACTATCGCCGGTCTGCTCACTGGACACTGCGCGGTAAAATACCACCTAAAGGCAATAGGCAAAGAAGAAGACGACCAATGCAGATTTTGCAATAATGCAACTGAAACGGTAGAACATCTACTTTGCCAATGTCCAATCCAACTCTGCAAAAGGCTCAAGTACCTTGAAGGAGTAGAACTATCACCTCAAGAAGTGAGTCAACTACCTCCCAAGAAAATAGCATCGTTTGGAAGAAGCCTACGTCTCTTGGACACCAATTAAGTTGTAAATTCATGCACAAAATATCTGTAAAGGTAGCAGTGCCGGGCGGCTGCCACTAGCCGAAACGACTCCCTAGCAATCTGCAATTCCCATATATGATTAAAATTGCACGGCCTACATGGATGACGTCACACGACAAGCAATAAGGCCTTGTAATTGAGACATAGCTCCATGGAATATCCTCACAACATTCAATGAAAGAATGGAATATGTTGAAACTAGTAAGATCCAAAACAGATATTCTAGCAAAAGTATCTAATTGCTAAGAACTTTTCTAGGTTATTCACACCTGTCGATTATAAAGCCGGGTGATAAATTCTGGAACCATATAAATATCACGTATATATTGTGAAGAGTAATCTGCTCTCAATCCAGGTAAAATCAGTTATTTGTTTTGATTTTAAGAACCTGGTTAGCACTTTAACACAGATTGAACCAATTAGTTATAAACCAAATTAATTGAACACAAAGAAACCAGGCTGCTATATTTGTTTAGTGAAATCTCGTCAAAGGTTACCGAATCAGCTTTCAATATATCATTTTTATAAAGGATTTTCTGCGGGTATCATAAAAAAAAGTAATAATATGCAAACTTAATCGTTGGAGCTTTAGATAAGCGTTAATCTGTGTCTGAATGGGTGCATGCATTTAAATGATTCGCGAAATGTTCTGGTTGCCAAAACATGCAATATAATCACTCAAATCACAGCCGCTTCTCGACGGCTAATATCCTTAAATATATGGTTTGGGTTGCTCTTATTCACTAATCGACAAGCTATTAATCAGCGACCTCATCAAGGGCTGACTATGAATATATACCACGATGAGTTCTTCGTAAAATGGAGGCATAATATGGGATCAGGGGAATTGTACTTACATGTTTCTAGATCATACCTCGATTGAAGATCTAGTTTATTCTTCTTCCTTACGTGCTTCGTTCGTCGAAATAGTGCAACTTACACTTTAACTACAACTTTTCTAAAGAGATGTCCGGTACTGGCCCAAACCATTATCGAAGGTTTTTAAGCGAAGTTGTTCTTCGCTGACCAGAAGGACCACTTCCACAATTTTTTCTTAGATGATAAAATGTAGTATTTATTTCTGGTTGCTTCAGTTGTTCGAACAACTCCAGCATTCTCTTGGTAGTGTGGAGGATTTCTGCTTCTTTTTTCTTCGAAGCAGTACATGGATGTCGGTGAGCCTATCGGTCTACGATGTTACTTCGAAAGCCTGGATTTTGTCTATATTGCGCTTTGAGCTTCTACGTCAAACATCATGTCACATAACATCGCAGAATCTGAGTAAGGAGTCTCTATTTATTTGCCAGGAAACTTCTAGTATGGTCTTCTAGTATATTCAATAAAATTCTTTAGAATGGTTATGAATAAGCAAGAGTGGTAGCCAACGTTAATTGGAGATATGGAATTAAAAGAATAAGATCTGTTGCATCACTACATAACATCCGAGGCACTTCAATGATAACACAAGTTCGACACGCTGGGAATTCTAAAACCCAACCTATTGAGTGAGCAATCGACTTAACTCTAATCCCAGCAACATTTAGTAAAACAATGGAATAGGTCTAACTGCCTGAGGTTATTAGCAGCAAGTAGCTTAGATCCTGAAACAGATATGATTTTTTATGTATAGACTTACCTCCGGCTTGTTGTGGGTATCTACATCAAGTGGGGAAGCAAATTGACAGATATAGGTGTTTTCTTTCTTGATAACTACAAGAAAAAGATTCAATATCAATTTTCGGAAAGTTATTTTAATTTTTTTCATAATATCTACCGCCTAATTGTATTACTTTTAATTAAATATATTTTTAGCCTATTTAAGCCTTCTAAATATTAACAAAATATGATAAATGGTCTAGAAGTTGAAATGGCATATGCATATCAAATCTCTACACGGCCAATCAGAACAACCACAATTCTTCCATACCTCCAGTTCACCAACTGATGTATAAAAAAGGCGCTAAAAATTGCTAGCTTATGTTTAAAGGAAATTCTCTATAATTATTTATGCCGAGACCTTTTCTAATATAAAGGTAATAAAGATCAGCTCAGTGAATGTAGGCTTTTGCAGTTGGGTCAATCTACCTGTCAATTTGGGTTATTTCGATTCAGTTTGGTTATTACCTAATTAAACAAGATATCAAAGACAAGCGTTGCAAAGATATCGTCGATTTAAAGTAAATAAACTAGAGATATCCGCCAGTATTTTAATGAATCTGAAATAAAATTAACATACCAACCAAAAACGTGCGAAATCTGAAAGAAAAAAACGATACCCGAGAACAGTCGACTATTTGTAAAAAGATCAGTTTCCTATCATTATCATTAGTTTAAAAAAAAAACCTCTTTTGCCATTAATATTCATGATAAAACATCGATCTGTGGAAAAAAACCAAATTAAACATGTTGATTATTCCTTAATACGCCTTATGAATAAGCACCATAAATAAGCAGATTTTTCATAATTTTACTTGAAGATAACAAAACAAACATTCTTTGATAGATAATTTAACCTATAATATAGGATATGTTTTAATAATGTTGCATTAGAGGGAATAAATTATATATTTCGGAAATTAAATTGGGTTGAATATCAAGAATCAACAAAGATGTAGCTTTGAAAAAGATAATTAATTATGAATGGCATAAGATAACCATCCCTATTATCCTATGACAGCATGTTCAATCGAATAGTGGGTATAAAATGCGCACAATATGACAATCAAATGAATATTTACCTTACAATTGATTGCCTGTGGCTCCACCAGTACTTTCAATTTCTGATAAAGTAGAGCCTCTTCGGCTCTGGTTCCAGGGTGTAAACAGTAATTATATATGACATTATTAATGCCATCTTGTCAAAGTCTATTCAAAACTTGACAATTTTGCGATAGCTTTTTACTGTTATTTACATTTACTAACCATTTTCACTTTTTAGATTTGTTTGTCCTTGACGACGGGGACAGACTTGTTCCTCGAAACGTCGACCGTTTTCCAGTTTTCCTTTAGGCTTTTCAGCTTCGTTAGGGTCACTAAACTAGCACTCATGCTGTTTACACCTTGGAGCCAGAGCCGAAGTGGCTCTACTTTATCAGAAATTGAAAATACTGGTGGAGCCACAGGCAATCAATTGTAAGGTAAACCTGAATCATCTACAACAATATAGAACATATCTAAATCAAAATGAAGTAAAACAAAACCGCATGAAATCTCCCAGACTCTAAGAAAACATAAATCTGATTAACCGTCAGATGAAGAAATGGAATTTCCTCTTATAGCGCAAAAGATAAACGACTTTCTCTTACTTTGCTTTGATTGTCATCAGCTTTTGTAAGTTATATAAGAGAAACTGTCACTATGTACACAATCCTCTTCTGACAAGCGCTTTCTCAAAAATTCAACAAATTAAAAGATATTTTATTTCTGTAGATACGGACGACGGTGAAGAACGCGGTTCATCGACAAATGAGGTGGAAGAGATTTGGCTATCAATATTTTAAGGGATCGAAGCATCCATGGTATTGATGTACATCTCTCGGAGTAATTTCCTCAAGGGTGTATATTATCTCCCACATTCATCCTGCTCTAGATCAACGATCTCTTAGACAGGACAAACAATTCTATTTACAGCTTTGCAGACGGCAGCACTCTTATATCCTCATTCATGTCGCGGACTCCAATGACCGCTGCTAGTTCCCAACGCGAGCGAGAAAATCAGATTGCTGCCATCAATGAGGATATGAACGCCATCGTGGAATGGGGTGAGGAAAACAATGTTCAGTTTAACGCAGGAAACACTCAAGAAGCTGTCTTCTCAAAAAAAGCAAACTCCGCAGGACCTGACTTGTCAATGACAGGACAAAGACTGACTGACTCTGGTCTCATTCATAAGCTTGCTGAGCGACAACGTGGAAAACAACATGTCTTGGCGTAATCATGCCACCAAAATCTCTAAGGCAGCTGCACAAAAGCTAGGAGCAGTTTATAGAGCAAAAAAGTTGTATACACCTCATCAGCTCTTACTTCTCTATAAGGCCTAGATAAGACTATCTCTGGAATACTGTTCCCATGTGTGGAGCTCGACAGCCAAACACTTGCTGAAGATATTAGACTCCATACAGAGGAGAGCAGTTCAGAGACCAGAGTGGGTAAAAATCTTAATAGCCTTGAACATCGAAGAAAAGTGGCAGACCTATCTTTTTACTATCGATACTACTACGGAAGGTGTGCGAACGAGCTGGCACTTATGATTCCGCCCAGAGTTGGGGCAAACAGAAACACCCGTCAGACACCTAGGACGTCGCTGTCAGGGAACTCCTTTATGTGAAGAACTGATTCGCTCTGGAATGGACCTCCGAGTAACGTTTTTCCCGAAAACTACAACCTACAACGCTTCAAGTCCACCGTCTTCTTCGCTCGTTGAGTGGTATAGGATTTTCCTTTTGTGTGTGTGCCGAACATAAAAAAATGCTGACATTATGTTCACGGATGCGGAATGCATGCTGGTTGCGGCAAATCAAAATCTAACGGAACATCGCTCAATGTTTCTCCAAAACGTGGTAAATTCCCATTGGATAAAGGGTTATTCATTTTATATAATAAAGATAACGACACTGAAAACTGTTCTTCGACCCTTTATGAAAAGCAACCCTTGACCACAGGAGATTCTCCAACTGTAGCTTGTAAGACCAGCCAGCCTTAAAATAGCAAGAAATGAAGAGTCTTAAGATCCAGTTCATCCAACCACTAGAGACATCGAGAATCAAAACCCTCCAACAACTGGCATATTTATGATAAAGATTATGAGCCGGAAGCAGAAGCCTAATAATCAAAAGATCGATGATGATCGATGATATACCCTTTGGTCGAAATACATACGAGCAAAAGAAGCGAACTGCTTATGTGGCAGATCTAGAGCACAGACTTCCGCTAATCAGAAGACGGTAAGGAACACGGAAGGCTTAGAGATGGTTGTGGAACAATTCAATGACGCAATCATCACTGCCTTCCAAGACAACTGCCCTCTTACAAGGAAATCCACCAGGAATGTGCCCTGGTGGAGTGAGGAACTTGCAAAGCTAAGAAGGCAGGTCAGAAAAGACTTTAACAAAGCCAAAAGAAATGGTCAGTGGGAGGTATATAGAACTACACTGATCAGGTAAGAAAGAGCTGAGGGGAGCCAAGAGAAGGTCGTGGAGGAAGTACTGTGAGGGGATAGAGAGTACTCAAGAATGTGCTAGACTCCAAAGAATTCTCTCAAGAGGCCCCCAAACCCCAATAAACTCGCTAAAGAATGATCTTGGCGAATATACCAATACGGGAGAGGAAACGGCCAAGGAACTCCTAAGAGTTCACTTTCCCGGCTCACAGATAGTAGAACATACTCAAGGGGGGTGGACTAAGCCAGAATTTCGAAGAGCGTCCAGGGAAGACTGGCAGACCCCGAAGGAAGTGATTAGCTATCAGAAAGTCAAGTGGGCAATAAACACATTCGAACCATACAAATCGCCGGGAATGGACGGGATTTACCCTATAATGTTGCAGAAAGAAACTGAACTAATGTACAGGATACTCTGCAACATTCTAAGAAGCAGCCTAGCTTTTGGATATATACCAAAAGCCTGGAGACACATTAGGGTAACGTTTATACCGAAACCTGGGAAAACAGGACAGGATACGGCAAAGTCCCTAAGACCCATAAGTCTTATGTCCTTTGAACTTAAGACACTTGAAAAACTTGCGGATAGGCATATTAGGGACGGTGTATTGGTAAACAGCCCACTGCACCCCGACCAGTATGCCTACCAGACAGGTAAGTCAACAGAAACAGCACTCCACCAGCTGGTCAAGAGGGTGGAGGATACACTGGAAAACAGGGAGGTGATGCTGGCCGCCTTCCTGGATGTGGAGGGGGCGTTTGACAACACCTCCTTCGACTCAATAACCAGATCCCTCGGGCAAAGAGGAGTTGAGGGCACTTGCTGTCGGTAGATTAACTCCATGCTGAGGGGAAGGTTGGTAGAATCAACCGTCGCTGGGAGCGCGCTGGTGGCTCGGGTGCATCGAGGGTGTCTGCAGGGCGGGTGCTGTCTCCGCTCCTGTGGAACCTGGTGGCGAACGGCCTACTCAGGGCGTTCACGGATGGGGGACACTGTGTACTCGGATATGCTGATGACCTAGTCATCATCACCCGAGGCAAATTTAACGCAACGGTTAGAGAGCAGATGCAAAATGCTCTGAACCGGACTACAAGATGGATAGATCAGGAGGGTTTAAATATCTGTCCCAACAAATCTAACATCGTAGCCTTTACTCGAAGGCACAAGGTGGGGGATCTAGGACCACTTAGCCTGAGAGGACAGAACATACAGATCTCGAACGAGGTAAAGTATCAAGGGGTAACATTGGACTCGGGACTTACCTGGAACCGGCATCTAGAAAATATTACCAAAAAAGCGGTGGCATCACTCATGATTACCAGACGCTTACACGGGAAACAATGGGGATTAAGACCAGACATGATGTATTGGACATACAAAATGGTGGTAAAACCTATCTTAACATATGCCTCTCTGGTGTGGTGGCCCAAGATACAACAGAGAGGTGCGATTTCACAACTGGGCAAGGTACAAAGACTTGCCTTTCTAGGAATGATGGGGGCAATGCGGACCACCCCAACTGCGGCCATGGAGCCCCTCCTGGACCTCCCGTCTCTACACTTTGTGATAAGGGGGGAAGCCAGGTTGGGGGCACATAGACTGCAGCAAACAATCACCGTTACTAGAAGGACGGGACACATGGCAATCGCTGATCTTGTGGGGGGGAGATGTTTTAAACATGAAAACGGACCATATGCAAAAGCGATACTGTCTCAATAGATCATTCGAGGTGAACTTTCCAAATAGAACCGAATGGGAAAATGGACTAACAGCTATCAGAAGGCAGGACCAAACCTGGTTCCCAGACGGGTCAAAAACTGAAACTGGTACTGGATCAGGAGTTTATTCGGCCAGTCAAGGTCAGAGTAAATACTATGCACTGGGTATGTATGCTTCTGCTTTCCAAGCAGAGATATACGCCATATTTCAGTGCGCCATAGAGAATAATAGGAGGGCTACAAACAATCGGCGGATCCTAATATTGTCGGACAGTCAAGCGGCACTAAGAGCTCTACT
>MU184013.1:288351-312765 GCA_016904865.1 Pissodes strobi
TTTCGGCCAACTGCCTTGATTTCTGCAATTGCAAAAAATACTGAAAAGTTAATGGAATTTTCTGAAACAAAATAATATGTTAAGTTCTAATCAGGTGGGTTTTCAAGAAGTCAAAGTACTGGAGATGCATTTTTAAATGAACTGTATCTTCAGCCGTCTGCAGCAGTGTTTTGTGGTCTGTCAAAAGCCTTTGACTGTGTAGACATTACATGATAGAATACTGCTGCGGAAGTTTAAGCTGCAGATTCATGGGCAGTGAGTTAAGCTGGTTTCAGGCAAACTTCATTGGCAGATACCAATGGGTGAGTTTTCTTGAAGCTAACTAGAAGAAATATGAAGTTAGTGCAGGTGTCTCACATAGTTCTCTGCTAGAACCTATTTTATTTTGAATATATATGATATGACATCATTAAATATAAGAAGTAAATTTACCAAGCTCGCTGATGGTAAAACACTGTTGTGGCATGGTAATAGTATCAAAGAACTTCGCTTCACAAGTTCAGAGAATATTGAAAAAATAAACGTGGCTGTGATGCAAATCGCCTTGCATTTAATGTCTCTGAGACGAACATTTTAACTTTTAATTGTTCAGTGGCAAACATTTCACTTAATAACAAACTAACACAAACTAACCAGCTGAACGCAAAATTTGTAGGTAGATACAAATTGATACCATAGTTACATTTAAACCTCACATAATAAGTTTATGTAATAGGTTGGCCTCTGGATGTGATGCGTTAAAAGTGGTAGCTAGGGAGCTGAGTGAAAATGTAACCAGGTCAGCATACCCAGCTCTATCAAGAGAAAGCTGATAATGCATACGACTGAATTCATGTTGCTCTATGGAGCCGAGGTTTAGGTTGAATTAACGCGATTCGAGAAGTATCGACTGAAGATAGAGTCTGTGCAGAGACGAGGTGCGCTGCGAATATACAGCGCTTATCGCACAGTGTCGGCCCCGGCCGTGTAAGTCATCGCTGGCACGATCCCCATAGATCTGCTGGCAGAGGAAAGGATGGGGATTTACCAACGCAGAAATGAAGATGAAACAAGAGCAGCGAAGAAAAAGGAAGAAAGAGACTCTCCGAACATGGCAGAACAGATGGAGCAGTGAAACCAGAGGACGCTGGCCCCACAAGTTAATCAGGAGCGTGAAGGATTGGGCGGAAAGGAAGTATGGCGACGTTAACTAATACTTGACCCAATTCCTAATAGGACATGGGTATTTCCGGTGTTTTTTTTTGAAGAAAATCGGAAAGGCATCAAAAATGTATGCTGGGAGGAAAAGATTCGGCTGAACACACTTTCTTCATGTGGAAGAAGTGGGCGCAGCTATGGGATAATCTCGCAGAGGAGGGTTTCATTCTTGAAACAGCCATCGGGAAGATGGTAGAGAAGGAGACCTGGGATGCCGTATGCACCTTCGTGCTGACAGTACTCAAAGACAAGGCAGCCAACAGCGAATGGGAAGTATTATTAATTAGGCTTAGTATTTAATTTTTAGGTTAAGGATACTTTGTCGACAAGAATTTATTTTCTCCAGGCAGCAAAGAATATTTAAGTAAAGTAAGGAAGACAGTGAGGACGCTGATAACCCTCAGATTGATCTTGCAGAAAGAGAAGAATGGAACCAAGGGGAAGGAAGAGAATTAAGTTAAACTGACGAAGAGATAAGCAAAGAAGAAATCAGCAGTCGAGAAGAAAATAAAACAGGCGAGGAGTGAGAAAAAGCGGAAAAGAAAATTGAGGGGCTCAAAGAAGGTGACTGGGTTAATGTGAAATTTCAGTATGATCATGGAATTGAAAAAGTTTCTTATGGAAAGATCCTACATAATATAAGAGGGAAATTCCTTGTAACTCTTCTCAAACAAGGTGTGCCTTCCATATATATTTTCAAACGTTCCAGATGAATACGAATTTGAAAATGAGCAAGTTGTTAGAGTATTAGCCGCTCTAGAAGTTCGAAGGGGAAGACATACAGGCAATTTAAAAGTCATTTTAAAGGCGATATCTCAATTATTAATATGTTGTAATTAAAACGTAATCAAATAACCATTTCATGTCCAAATCTGTTGTCCCAAAATATTTGGACAATAATTTTGGAGCTGATTTTTTTGCTTATGCCGTACACAAGTAAAACACAAGTAAACATTCGAATCGACTAATATTATTATACACCCGAATAGATTTTGCAGAGATTGCGGAACTCAAACATAGACTCCTCAATATGTTAAAAATATGTACACATTTTGATTTAACGTTATAAAATCAGCTATAAGTGTCTCCTTGAAAAATTTAACAATCGTAGGACTGTCCCAACAGTTTGATAAACAGTCTGTGACGATATATGTTAATCGTAGTCGTCACCAGGAACAGAATATTTCCAGGTATTATATAAGGATTTCCATTTATATTTTCGTCGGATCATACAAATAGAATTTTCTATTAATAAGTAACCTAGGAAATACATGTTAAAATAAAAATAAAAGTCACAATTTCGTGTTTTCTTTTCGAAATATGCGTAGATTCCCATGATATACATTATATTATTAATCCATACAGGGTGGCATGGCCATATTTTCTAATTTCTACACTAAAAATATTAAAAAAGCAAAAAATACCATGTCTACTAAAACCCTGGGGAATAAAAAGGAGGTATTTTGCGGACCACTCTCACCACCCTCATCCACTTTAAAATATTGTGACATCTCCATGGAAAGCTTATCAAAAATGCTTTTCAGCACTGCCAAACTTAATCAGATTTAAGTACAAAAAATATATATATAGAAACTGTTTTAAAACTGGCTTTTGCACTTACTTATAAAATAGAGTAAAATCGGTCTCGTGATTCTTATTTTAGATTAAACCCACTTTTAAAGCTACCTAATCCAAACTATAACGGAAGTAACTCATGTAATCAGGTCAAATAGAGCGTCAAATGTGGTTCCCAACTATTCACGCCATTGAAATATTGTAATTAAAACATAACCATTCCACGTCAATATCTGTTAGCTTTAAAACAAGTTTGAGATAGACAATATTTTTTAAGTTGGCACCCGGTATATTGATAGAACCTTACAAATAATCTTGGATGATTATTTGATTAAGCCGTACTATTATTTGATTATGCCGTACTTATGTAAATATTTGAATTACTAAAAACATTATGCAAACTCAAACATAGACTCCTCAAGATGCTAAAAACATCTAGTTATTAAATTTTGATTTAAAGTTATTAGAGTAGATATAATTGGCGTTTTGAAAAATATACGATTTTTGTTTAGTAAATCCTTGTAATAGTTGGAATCAATTTTATTTTTAGAGTTCATTTTATGTTCTTTGACTCTCTTAAACTTACCTGTCTGTGCAAGAATCACAATTCAATTGGTAGATCCTGAATTAATTTGAATTAATTGTTGCAGTTTTATTGTTATTGATGTTTTGCCCGCGTATTACTTGTGCACTGGCTTTCTTTTTAACAGTAACTTGATGGAATTTAGGATGCATTCTTTCATTCCTGAGATTGACGGGTCGTCAGTGCCAAAGCAGACGTCGAGCCAAGGAAAATCGAGGTAGAACTCTCTTAGATCCTCCCAGTTTACACACAATTGTAATGCCAGATTTTACGAGGCAATGGTGGATCCTTTTGTAGGAGTGGCAGTTCCCAATCTGTTGTAATAAGTTTGTGGTACCTAATGGTGGACCAACTGTAATTGTGTACTAGTCATGATTTGTTGTTAGAAAACATCCAGGAGGGCGGCAAATTCACCCCTCTCTGAGATTTGTTTACATCATTATAATTGTTAAACTACTTATTGTAATAATTATTACGTTCCAACGATGTTTTGTTGTTATTTTGATAAATGATATGTATTTAACTATTAAAAATAATTTAGGTATGTATTTTTCTGAAGTCAAAAAGTAACAAAAGTACTTTATATAATGAATTAATAAGTTTTCCATTGTCAGAGCCTTCTCCCTACTCGCGACGTCATCTTAGATTTAGATATCAGGCCTTCTAGTCCAGAGAGTGTTGAGCAGGGTTGTTACAAGCTACACAAGCGTGTAATTTGCTACACACTTGAAAAATCGATTGTACAGGTGCACCCCAACGACCAATTTCATTTGTTAGCTACACTTTTTAATTAGCCGCTCCGAATAAAAAACGAACCACAATAAAATTCAAAATGTTTTTATATATTCTGATATCGTGTGTTGCTAAAACATTGTACAAATTACGATTTAATGAATTTCTAATAACAAGAAATATATAAACAGTTATCATTTTTATCAAATAACAGGTTTCTAACTGCAGGCGGCAAAGCAATGCGAATAGCTTTATTTTGATCTATTTTAAGTCCGATTGGCATAGAAATAAACAAACTATCGAAAATGAGTAAAACTGTATAAATAAGTCGAGAATAAAATATCAACTGATTTTCAACACTGATATTGTTTACGAAATGTATAAGCAATTTGCTATTAACTGTTTGAGGCACTTACTAAAGCCTGATTTTACTACACGAGCTCTGGGCACCGAACATTAACTATAGTTAATGTTCGGTGCTCTGGGTTAAGAATGAACAAGGCGGTTTTAGATTAGGTAGGTTTTTTTTAAATTTCAAAAATGTTCTATTTTCAAGAAATAAAGCATGTTACATACAAGAATATGATTAACCGCCCATCAAAATTATAAAAAAAAATTGTTGCCAAGTATTTTTAAACGAATTTCGGGTAATTCAGGTCTGCTGAGTTAAAAAATAAAAGCATTTTCTCCAAATTGGCTCTTGTTTTTCAGATAGTGGATACCATCAATTTTTATGAAATTTAGTCATTACGGGTGATTTTTATAAGAGGATAGGTATGCCAAAAACTTTTCTCGACAATCCTATACGACATTCAAATCCAAACGGTCCCTAGGAAACATCGATTTTGTAAGGCAAGACTATCAAGCTTATTTTCGCTTAGTGCTTGGAGATCAAGGCAAGTCCTGGGCTCCCCATATAGTATGCAAAGCCTGTGTCGAATGTTTACGACAATGTACAAATATCAAAAGAGAAAAAGTTTAAAATTTGGTGTGCCAATGACCAACCAAAAAACCACCACCACGATTTTTATTTTTGCTTAGTTAATGCAAAAGGTTTTAATAGATACAAGAAACGCAAATGGGCATATCCTGATTTGGAATTCGCAAGGAGACCTGTGCCTCACAGCGAAGAGATTTCCGTACCAGTATACATCACATTGCCTGGTGTTCCACTGTCCGAAGTAGAAGAAATTGAGGACCAGAACTGAAGCAGTAACAGTGGAAGTGAATATGAGGAAATACCTTCAATACCCCAGCAATTCTCCCCAAGATACGGGACCTGGCTCTATCATCAAAGCAAGCATCTGAACTTCTAGCACCCAGGTTAAAAGAAAAAAACTGTCCAAAGCCAGATATAAAAATAACAATTTATAGAACAGGAGAGGTGGAATTTGTTCCTTACTTTAGCCAAGATGAAGAACTTTGTTTATTGTAACAACATTCTCGGACTTTTTCGTCAAATGGGAATGCAATTTGTCCCAAGTGATTGGTGAATTTCATAGACACTTCCAGTAGAAGTTTAAAGTGTGTTTTGTTGCACAATGGCAACCGATATGCTTCGATTCCTATCGCCCACTCAACAAAACTTAAAGAAGAATATGAAAACATTAAGTTAAGATTGCAGAAACTCTCCTATGATGAGCATCAGTTTTCTATGTGTATGGATCTGAAAATGGTGAACTTTTTGCTTAGGCAGCAAAGTGGATATACCGGATACCCTTGCTTTATTTACTTGTGGGATAGTAGGGCTAAGCAAGATCATTGGAATAGGATTAACTGGCCAATCAGACAAAACATGGCTGTAGAAACAGCGAATGTCATAAACAAGCCATTAGTGGACCGGGAAAAAATCTCCACATCAAATTAGGGTCATGAAACAATTTGTTAATGTTTTGAACAAAGACGGCGTTTGCTTCAAATACATTTGTATTAAGGACTCAAATTTTACAAATCACATGACGGCTCTTAAAGCTGCTGCTTGGTGTAGCTTTATGTGGGTGGTTAAGAACTTCTTGGGTAACCACAAAGCGGACAATTATGTCCGTGCAACTGGTGCAACAGATGTTAATGAATTTTGAAAACTTGGGTTCTAGTATGGGCATTAAAGTACACTTTCTTCATAGCCACTTGGATAAATCTCCCGAAAATCTTGGGGACTTAAGTGAGGAACAAGGGAAAAGATTCCATCAGGATGGAAAGGTGAAATAAATCAGGGCAGATGGAACCAGCATATGATAGCAGACTATTGCTGGAGCCTTCAACGTGAGAACCCACATAAAAGAAAATCATATAAACAACGCTTTTCCCCTACGAATTAGTTGCAATTTTCCAAATTAGGTTACTATATTTCCTTGTTATTATACCGAATAAACATAATTATGGGTTTTATTGATTTTGCGTGTATATTTTTCGAAAACATTGTCATTTTTACTTAAACTTGCTTATTGGGCACCACTGCTCGATCAACTTTGACTTTTTTCTTTGTTTTATAATAATTAGCTAATTATCTCAAAAAATAGAGCCAATCCAGCAAAATGGACTTCAAATTCCTAATCAGCACCACAAAATTATCCAGAAATCGCTCATATCTTGTTGGCAATAAAATTAGTGTTGACCATTGTTATACATTTCAAAACATTCGTGCAATGCGAAATAGCTTTATTTTGATCTATTTTAAGTCCGATTGGCATAGAAATAAACAAACCATCGAAAATAAGTAAAAGTGTATAAATAAGTCGAGAATAGATACCAACTGATTTTCAACACTGAGTAGATATTGTTTACGAAATTTATAAACAATTTGCTATTAAATGTTTGAGGCACTTACTAAAGCCCGGTTTTACTACACAATAGACTAAGAGCCAGCGACGATTTTAGTTCGGAATTTCAAGCAGGCCAAAAAGTTTAATGGCGTTAAAAGAAAGATTACTAAACGTAGAACGGCCGGTCTGGCAGTCGTGCGTCGCCGGGCTTACCTACCCTGCTTATGGATGAAGCCAGAGTCAGTGTTTGTCCGGTCATTGATAAGTCAGGTCCTGTGGTGTTTGATTTTTTTTAGATAACAGCTGCTTGAGTCTTTCCTGCGTTGAACTGGAAATTATTTTCCTCACCCCATACCACGATGGCGTTCATAACCTCATTTATGGCAGCAATCTGATTTTCTCGCTCGCGTTGGGAACGAGCAGCGGTTATTGGAGTCCGCGACATGAATGAGGATATAAGAGTGCTGGTAAATAGAATTGTTTGTCCTATCTAAGAGATCGTTGATATAGAGCAGGAACAGTGTTAAGGAACTCCGGTATTGATTTTAAATTTCTCCGAAAGATGTCCATCAATATCAACTCGGATGCTTCGATCCCTCAAGAAATTGGAAAGCCATAGAAGCAGTGCTGGTGTTAGTCCGTATGCTGTCAATTCGCTTAATAATCCGTCATGCCCACCCTATAAAATGCTTTGGTTATGTCGAGAGCCACTGCACGAAATTCGCCATAGCTCTCGATGGCTTTGGTCCACAAGTAGGTCACGTAAGTCAGGAGATCTCCCGTTGATATGTGCTTGCGCAAGCCATACTGACAATCGCTTATGATGCCTGCCGATTCGAGATATTTCAAGAGCTGTTCGTTGATCAGTTTCTCCATGTCTTTGGGCATGATGGGAACTAAGGAAAAATGTTATGAATGCCCTAAAGAAGTTTTTGCTTCAATAAGAAAAAATATCTTCTACATCTGCCAGTCGGTATTGGAGATGCCTAAAAAATAAATACCTTCCACCCCTATACAATCCAACTGACCTGAGAACTTCACGAAGACTTGACGAATAGAATTATGTGAGCTCATGCCTTATAAAATGAACCACTATGAGCATTTATGGTTTTTAGCAAAGAAAGCACTTTTTCTTGTTAATAGAGAGAACTCTTGATATTGTGTACAGACAACCACAAAATGAAAACAACATGCTTTAGATAATTCTATAATTGACCCACCCCGCATTCCCCGGATTGGCGAAGAAGACGATCTCAATGGTATTAATACACCTCAACCTTGGATTCATTAATTTTGAAAAGCGTGAACAAATAATTAAATAAAAGATCGAATCTACAACAATAGTGTAAAAAGATAGATTAACCGCATTTCTACAAAAGCATTCCTGTCATGCTCTCTTCTTAAATTGAAGTTTTCTCTTACACACCCATACAGTGCGATGTTTTCCAGTGCAAATTACTCTGCAAGGTAAAATAGGCTCTCGACGCCATTGCGTTACCAACTGTATATTTTTAATTCACTCCAACTTGAGTCATTCTTGTTTGCAAGAAGTTGAAGTACATTGTATATAGAAGCTAAGGAGAGACTTAGTAAGTGTTTTTAAGTGACTTTCCCTGTGTTGGAAGATAAACTGCTCAACGGTTGAACGTTGCTCGTCAATTGGTGAATATATTGTATATAGTAGCTTATTGTGGACATTAAGGTAATATTTATCCTTTTATTATTGTATATTACTGTATTTCATCTCAGCTTTATCTCAGTTAATCAAGCTTACACTGAGTGGTTCCGTAACAAACATTTAATTGTGGTTAGCTGCAAGGTTGTATTTATAACCGTATATTTTGTTAATATTATAAATGTTTATACACTTCTTTAATCTTATAAATATTGTTATTCTGATACTGTGTGAAGTCGGTACCTGGCACCGAGAGAAATTGTCTATATTCTAGCACCGTCAGAATTAAATACTTTAAATGTTTATATGTGTTTATTTATAAGCTTTAAGTGGTTTTCAAATAAAATAACATATTAAAATATTCATATAATGCTAAAGGTTTTTATTTTATTTTCAAATTCACTTTAGAACTAGCCCCTATGGTAATTTATACTGCCCATGTACAGTCTCTGTTTGTTTAGAAAATCGACCAAGATCGAATCTACAACAATAGTGTAAAAAGATATATTAATAAATTTGTCGTTTATAGGAAATAGGGAACAGCCTCCCAATGGCCTGTTCCACGCAAGGAGTCGAAGCTGGAGATTACATTTTATTCAGCAACGGTTTTGGTAAGTTAAATTTATACTTTCACCCTATTTTTCTAATCTAAAACGATTTTTGCACTGACTTTCCTGATTCGGAACTTAGTAATATCCGTACAAATGAACACCATTCCAAAATTGTTAAAAATATACAAATTGCATCGCTATAGATTCTGGTCGTTTCGAATCAGAAAACCTCCCATAAAGCATCTATTTTATTAATCTTTAACACCAAGTTCAAATAAACAATAATATAAATTCAAATGTATAATAAATAGATAAGATGTATTTATTTAGTTCTAAACAATCTGGGTACAGTGCAAATATCGGTAACTTTGTTTGAATATTGCAAGAGGAAAATTTATTTATTTTGAGCTACACATATAAACGTCAAGATTTATTTCTTAAAAAAAAGATATCGCACAAGAAAGAGAATAACATTTCGTTGAATTTACAACATTTTTTGTACGGCTCCGAAATGATATTATTTTTAAATAAAAAAATTAGTAAAATAATTTTACTTTATTTCGGTCAAAAGCATCTCCGCATCAAAATTATCACCACCGTCATTTATCATTTTTATAACAAGCATCAATATCAGTCTTTATTTTATTATTGTTTGTAAACAAAGTGAAGTCTATTTGCGTATTGAAGTTCGAGAATAGTATTATTACATAACAAGAACTGAAACCATTCTTTTTTTTTTAAGCGAGTATACAAGATTCCAAGTCGAGCCCTGGATGTCTGCAAGTTCAGAAAAACACTTTCCGTACGCGTTTCGTACATTATTTTTCCGGCAACCGTTTGCAATAAAAGTTTTTTTTTTACTTTTTACTCTTTAGAAATTAAACAAATATTACAAAACTAAACGTCAATAAGACAATGCCCTTCCTCACTACCTCAAATCAGTACAATATTATCAGCGTCACAATGTATTCCAGAGAAGGTCGATTGGACGAAGTCTAACAGAGTGGCCTGCAGGGTCTCCTGTTCTAACTCCGCTTGATATTTTCCTGTAATCATTTTCTTAGTTACTATCATTAAATCAGCGGCAAGTCGGTACTTAGCAATTTTCAACAATATTAGAAATTGGTGCAACGAAAAAAAGTCTAGATAGGAGGTATACGGTAATAGGTCCTTTATTTAGTAAAAAAAAAATCTAACCTGCTTGAAGAAGCCCTTTACTTCCTAATTACTGAACTGTTGGCAAACAAAAGGATGGAAATGGCAACTATTAGCTTAATGAACATGCGTGTTTCACTTTCAATACGATGATGGATGCACTTCCTCACTACCTAAAATCAGTACAATATTTTCAGCGTCACGATGGAATCCAGAGAAGGTCGATTGGAAGAAGTCGAACAGAGTGGCCTACAAGGTCACCTGATCTAACTTCGATTGATATTTCCTGTAACCATTTTCTTAGTTGCTACTAATAAAATCAGCGGCAAGTCGGTTCTTGGCAACCTTTAACATTAGAGACTGGCGCAATGAAAAAAATGCCTAGGTAGGAGTTTTGAGGTATACGGTAACAGGTCTTTAATTTATTTAAAAAAATCTAACCAGGGATATTTGGTGGAAGAAGCCCACAAGCATTACGATGGATTCCAGAGAAGGTCGATTGGAAGAAGTCGAACAGAGTGGCCTGCAAGGTCTCCTGATCTTACTACGCTTGATATTTTCCTGTAATCCTGTAACTCCCTCCACTAAGTCTGGGCAATCTGCAAACCCGCGTAATAGTTGCATGTCTATTACAAGAGATATTTCAAAATACTCGTCAAGAATTTAAACGATTCTAATAATATTGTTCGGAAGTGAAAACTTCTTTAGGAGCCTTTAGCACATTTTTCCTGCCTACTGAATGAAATTGAGCTGTCACGCATCACGCTCGGTTCTTTAACGCTTATTTGGATAAATCGGCTCAAGTCGACTTCAGCCAAACGAGATAAGAAGTAGTCAGTAACAAGGCATTTAAAGTCTTATATGGATCACCCTGTACATTTTCTCAGTCTGTAATATATTAATTCGAATAATCATCTACCTAACTGCCAAATTATAAACATAAAACCTAATAATCAACTATTAAATATGCATTATGATGCCGATGCATATACTTATTATCAATTTGAAACGAAAATGTCATCCTAATAATTTCCTCTGAATATTACCAAATCGGATCTAATACATTATTCGGCAATGATATCGGCGCCTGCCTTTCTATATTCTAAGCAAGAGATTGGTATATTTAACCTTTGTATCAAGGAACTAATTCTTTAGACGAATGGTTTATAGCATGTTGGTTATAAAGGTTGTAAAATGAGATATTATTGTAATTAAAAAAGTAGCGGATATAAGTTGCTCTAAATTGGTATGGGATGCTATACAGCTTATTATTGTTAACAAAAAACATCTATCCCTTTATAGCTTCTCTGTTTAGGGTATTATAAACCTGATCCATGTCTACATGTTTTCGTATAATGCAATTCACAAATTATTCTCATTGCCCTCTTTTGAAGAGAGAATTGAAGGGGCACAGGGGACAACTACCCCAAAAAGTAGATGTCATACCTCAGATGACTCTATCTATGCTGCCCTCAAAGTACCCATTCGTTTCTGAGAAAGAGTGCGCAGTGCATAGAAACCTGTGACAACTTTTGAGATAGTTACCTGATATGTATGTACATAAAACTTCAACTACTTTTCAATACTTAAACCTAAAAATTTACTAACGGAATTGTTGAGTCAGAATCTGATTACTTAAAGTAACATTAGAGAAGTTGCACTTAAGAGATAACACATTAGTTTTATCAACAATAAAAGATAACAGATTAGCAGCGCACCAATCCATTGACAACCGCAGATCAGCATTGGTTACCTCAATTAACATATCTTCCTTATCATTACGTCCCAGGAGTATCATACAGTCGGTAGAGGGGGTAATATTTCCTTCAATTTCAAGAAACTAACCAGGCAAAGTCATTCATATACAACAGAAATGGCATTAGTTTGAGAACAGAACCATGTGGGACACCTCCACTGGCAGTTACAATTTGAAAATATCATGATTTGACAAACATAATTGAAACCATTTTAGTGAGAGGCCATTAAAACCATAAACCTGCAGATTCTTCGCCAGTATCCCATGCGCCACAAAATCAAACGCTTTTGCAAGGTAACGGAATATTGCTGCTGAAATCTGTCCTTCATTCAATTCAAGATAGTGCAGTGTTCGTCTAGAAAACTAAACACGATTGCTTACGATTTTTTCGACAACCTTAACAATAATGGATAATAGGGAGATCGGCCTAACGTTGGAGCACCACAGTCCCTTATGCAATGGGGTTATTATAGTATTTTAAGAGATTATGAAGTTATTAATAGCCTCCGCTAAGTTAGCCGGTGCGTATTCCGTAGTAGAATTTTTGCGGATATGTCATCCCAGCCTGACGAATTTTTATTCAATATAGATTTCAAAGAATCTATTATCTCCACTTCATCTATTGAAATAAGGCAGATATCTCCATATGAACAAATAGTCCAAAGGATCTTCGTTACTTTGTTACTACTGAATTCCATTTGACAAAGATGCAGCAACACTGCTCTAATCAATTCAACCGCATCGTTCCTAGGTGTTCAGCTGTATGATAGATTTGACCGGAAAAACCAGACATATTAGCAAAAAGCAACTAAACGCTGTTTTGATCTGAAAACGACCAATACATCAGCTAAGGCGGCAATGATGGTCATATTATGTATGTCTTATTAAAGATCAAATATGGCATAATATTTTGGGGAGCAAGATCTGAAACCAATATAAGAGCATTTAGAGAAGAGGTAGAGAGAAAGCTCTATTGGCATCTTCAAAGAGTAATGAACTCTCACTGTGCCATGCACCTACGTTTAGAAGCACTAAAATATTTATCAAAACAAACATTGATCTTTTTGGCTGTTTAATAAGAGAAAGAGATAGGTCTGCCACTTTTCTTCGATGTTCAAGGCTATCAAGTAGTCAACTCTGGGTCATACACAAGACGAACTGCTCTCCTCTGTATGGAATTTAATATCTTGAGCTAGGGTTTGGGTGCCGAGCTCCACACATGGGAACAGTATTCCAGAGATGGTCCTATCTGGGCCTTATAGATCAGTAAGAGCTGATGAGGTGTATACAACTTTTTTGCCCTAGAGTGCTCCCAGCTTTTGTGCTGCTGCCTTGACTATTTTGGTGACGTGATTACGCCAAGAAATGTTGTTTTCTACGTTGATGTTCAGCAGAGTCAGTGTTTGTACTGTCATTGATAAGTCAAGTCCTGCGGTGTTTGCTTTTCTGAGAAGGAGGCTGCTAGAATCTTTCGTGCGTTAAACTGGATAATGTTTTCCTCACTCCGTTCCACTATGGCGTTCATATACTCATTGATGTCAGCAATTTGATTTCCTCGCTCGCTTTGGGAACGATCAGCGGTTATTGAAGTCCGGTACATGAATGAGGATATAAGAGCGCTGTCTTCTGCAAAGTTGCGAATAGAATTGTTTGTCCTGTCTAAGAGATCATTGATATGGAGCAGGAACAGTGTGGAAGATAATATATACCCCTGAGTGACTCCAGCATATATTTTAAATTCCTCCGAGCGATGTCCATCAATATCAACTTGGATGCTTCGATCCCTTAAGAAATTGGAAAGCCATAAAATCAATACTGGTGGTAGTCCGTATGCTGCTTTACAATCTGTCATGTCACCCTACCAATGGTTTGAATATGTCAAGAGTCACAGCACGAGATTCGTCGTAGCTCTCGATGGCTTTGGTCCACCACATCAGTCAGGAGATCTGACGATGCCTGATGATTCGAGATATTTTAAGAGCTGTTCGTTGATCAATTTCTCCATGACTTTGGACATGATGGGAACTAAGGCAATTGGGCGGTAGTTATTTGGAATCGTTTTTTATTCATTCACCAATGAAACTAATCAAGGTTTTGGTATTTGCTTGATTACTGATAAACTATGTGGCCGCTTTGAGGGAGCGTAGGATATAACATCGAAAATAAAAACTAATAACAGCTTAATTTATATTTCGATATCATACAGTGGAATTAAAATAATAATTTTATATTTGATGACATAGTAAAATACTAAGACATATTTCAGTTCGTGGACAGTATGTCTTGTTACAGCCAGAATATTATGCATGTTACTCATAATTTCGTTCCTTTATCAATCTAGTAGGGATTTAGACACCTAATTACAGATGATAACAAAGCACTTAATTGTGATATTATTATTCTCAAAAGCCTTGAGCGTATATGTAGTTTAATCTGCTTCGCTAAAATCTTGGGGGTGTTTACGACAAAATTCAAAATTGTTTTGTTTTTGTGTAAGATATATGACGTGTTATCTAAATTGGCATTATTTATCATCAAATTACATCACATGTAACCAAATATGTAAAGTGCGGAATAATTAGTTGTAATAACATTTAAAATAGCTTATAAAAGAATAAAATTGATGGAATGTTTAATCAAGTGCATTAGGGATTTGAATTTTTTATTATAGCATTGCAGATAAAAATATAAATAATACTTTTACAAGTTTAATAAATTATTATCAGCAATCACTTCAAAGATCGAGCTAGAGATATTTAAACGTTCCCCTCAGAAACAAAAAGCTAATACTGATTTATAATATCATTATGTATATACTACATAATATATGAATATCCCATGCAATTTCATTTAAAAGATTTATATCAAAATGACATTTGTACTTGTTTTAATATTTCTAAAAATACTACTTTTTCATTAAATTTTAAAGTATAAATAACATTTTGCATTCGGTTATTTAGTTTACTGCTAAAAATTGTATCGTCGTTTTAACTGGCTTCAGCTTTACCAGTAGTGTATTCATGAGAGAGAGTTCTCCCGGAAGGGTTAAGATCCCTCCGCCGCCGGGCGGGCTCTCTCTCTGTCGTGGCGAAATTGTGCCTCCTTGTAGAATCTTAATACATTTCCTATCCTTTTCTACCTTAAAGATACTGGCATACACGCCAGCAACATGAATGTTGAATCATCCTATAATGTAACCTTATTAAATTTTGCTGCGCCTCCGGGATGGCTCTATTTCATGATGAAATGAGGAGCTGCTCTCATCATTAAATGAAGAATTACTCTAATATTAAAACAAATAACTCTTCCTCTTCAGAATTGGTTACATTTCTCATGTATGTTGACTTTGTGTTATATCGTCTATCAACCGACCCAGACTTTTACTCCTCCCCTTTTAAATAAACATAATAAAACTTGGAGCTCTGCATTTATTTATTTCTTCATTTTAGTGATTTATGGAAGAAATCAAATTAAGAAATCGAGTACTCAAAGGGTACATTAAGAAATTGTTACTTTAGAAATAATTAGTCTAAAAAAAGTAAATGTGAAGTGCAATTGAAAGAAGAATGGCAATTTGCCTCAATTCATTGCAAAAAAAATTGCACACCAAATTCTTGCAATCACAAATTTTGTTTAGATTGCTTAACAGAATGGTTAAAAAAGAATGATGTTTGCCCAATACATATAAGTCATTGTGAGTTCATTAATATAAAATATACTAAGCAAAAAAGAGTTATTGTGAAAGAAACTAAACCAATTCGATATTTTGGAGATTATTCTATATGAATATCAATGGAATTTATATCATCCCCTTGTCATCAATTTCTTAAATAAGAGGGGATTTTGTGTTTATAAGCACATCATTACTTAGGATCATTCATTTCTATGTATTAACAGTTATGATACTATCAGTAAACAGTGAATTGGGCGAGTATGTAAAATTACAAAAATTAAGCCAATTAACATTATTTTTCTATGCACATTGCACAGCAGACCAGAATATGTTGAATTTTTCTGTGAGTTTGCAGAGCATGATTCAAAAGCTGTGTCCTCATGTGCTCAATATTTTGAAAACTTCAATGTATTATAGTTTGTAGTCGAACTGAAACCTGAAACAGTCCAGTTTCTTCACGCACAGATGACTTTATTCTTCAAAAATAAAACTTGAAACTTGCCAGCTCAAATGATTGCGTGCTTTTGGGGTCATGAAAATACACCAGAAGTTAGCAGGGAATGTGCGTTCAGCCGCATTGTCAGTTTATCAAAACTGATTCATTCAATATTTAAACAGGAATTGCTACCCCTTGTTCAAATGTACCCCAACCTCCCTTGCATATACTGAAAAAGTGGGAACTGCTATTTATGGTGACATTAAGTCCAAATCAATAGGGATTTTGAGAGTTACCTTCAAAGTTTAAATAAGATTTTATGGCTTAGTTTTGAATATATCCATTTCGTAGTTATGTCAAATGTTTAATGTTCCAAATAAAAGAATCCGCTCATTTGCCAGTTATGTCAAAACTGATTCACTCAATATTTAAACAGGAATGGTTACCCCTTGTTCAAATGTACCCCAGTCTCCCCTACCTATATTGAATAGATCATATTGTTTTGAGAATTTCTTAGATTTAGGAATCCAATTTAGCAGTAATTTTGATGTGATAAAATTGATTTTAGTGGGAGCGGCTTTTTATGGTGACATTAAGTCTAAATCAATAGAAATTTTGAGAGTTGCCTTCAATGTTTAAATAGGATTTCATGACTTAGTTTTGAATGTATTCAATCTGCAGTTATGTCAAATGTCCCACCAAATAAAAGAAGCCGCCCATTTGTCAGTTATGTCAAAATTGAGTCACTCAATATTTAAACAAGAATGGTTACTCCTTGTTCAAATGTATCCCAGTCTCCCCTGCATTATATTAAATAGATCATAAAATGTTTTGAGGATTTCTTAGGTCTAAGAATCCAATTTAGTCGTAATTTTGATGTAATAAAATTGATTTTAGTAGGAGCGGCGTTTATGGTGACTGCACTCAATATTTAAACAAGAATGGTGTTACCCCTTGTTCAAACGTACCCTAGTCTCCGATACATTTATTAAAAAATCATATTATGTTTTGAGTATTTTTTAGGTCTAGGAATCCAATTTAGCAGTAATTTTGATGTAATAAAATTGATTTTAGTGGGAGCGGCTTTTTATCGTGACATTAAGTCCAAATCAATAGACAGTAGATTTCAAAGTTTAAATAAGATTTTATGACTTAGCTTTGAATGTATTAATTTCGCAGTTATGTCAAATGTTTCGTAAGTCCCTCCAAATAAAAGAACCGCCCATTTGTCAGTTATGTCAAAACTGATTCAGCAAATATTGAAACAAGAATGGTTACCCCGTGTTCAAATGTAACCCAGTCTCCCCTACCTATATTGAATAGATCATAATTATGTTTTGAGGCTTTCTTAGGTCTAGGAATCCAATTTATCAGTAATTTTGTGATAAAATTGATTTTAGTGGGAGCGGCTTTTATGGTGACATTAAGTCCAAATCAATAGGGATTTTGAGAGTTCCCTTACAAGTTTAAATAAGATTTCATGACTTAGTTTTGAATATATTCATTTCGCAGTAATGTCAAATAATGTTTCGAATATCCCTCCAAATAAAAGAATCTACCCATTTGTCAGTTTGTCAAAACTGATTCACTTAATATTTAAACAATAATGGTTACCCCTTGTTCAAATGTACTCCAGTCTCCCCTACAAATATTGAAAAAATCATATTATAATTTGGGGATTTCTTAGGTCTAGGAATCCAATTTCGCAGTAATTTTGATGTAATAAAATTGATTTTAGTGGGAGCGGCTTTTTATCGTGAAATTAAGTCCAAATCAATAGACAGTAGATTTCAAAGTTTAAATAAGATTTTATGACTTAGCTTTGAATGTATTAATTTCGCAATTATGTCAAATGTTTCGAATGCCCCTCCAGATAAAAGAACCGCCCATTTGTCAGTTATGTCAAAACTGATTCATTCAATGTTTAAACAGGAATGGTTACCCCTTGTTCAACTGTACCCCAGTCTCCTCTACCTATATTGCATAGATCATATTATGTTTTGAGGATTTCTTAGGTCTATGAATTCAATTTAGCAGTAATTTTGATGTGATAAAATTGATTTTAGTGGGAGCGGCTGTTTATGGTAACATTAAGTCCAAATCAATCGGGATTTTGGAAGTTGTCTTCAAATTTTAAATAAGATTTTATGACTTAGTTTCGAATATATTCCCATTTTGACTCATGTTTGGCAATTCTTTCAGATGTTTCGAATGTGCCACCAAATAAAAGAGGCCGCCAGTATCTGATTTGAGAAATAAAATGTGAAATATTTTCATATACGACAAAAACCAAATGGCTTATTTGGCTCATGTAAAGAATAACATTCGATCAAACTGAAAGTACAAAAACTACTAAAAATAAAAATAAATCACATGCTAACAAATTCGATCGGCTGGTTTGTACTTTCCAATGATAATCTATCATTCAGCCAGCCTGCCAAAACGTAAATTATTGTTAAAAGAGATTCCTTTGTGAATGCTTATTACATGAGAAATACGGGAAATAAAATAATGTCAAATAAATGTAAGGTGCGCTTTCGTGTTTGTTTATACGGAGGTTTGCACATTTATTTTCCGCGTTCGCTTGATTCAGGGTCAAAGCACAATATTCCTTTGTTTACATTCTAAATCTCGTTTCGATTCGTCCGCTTTTTGGATCAAAAGGCAACATTAATATGGAATAATTAAATGTTTAGATCTTAACATACCCCGAGCGTTAAATATGTATATTTAATAGACGTTTTGCAGAGGAGATAAGACTGAAGTGTTTTCCTGATATATGAACGAGCTAAAAATAGTAAGCCAATGGTTTTCATTTAGGAATTCCGTTTATTAATGTTTTACGTATCCACATTTCATAAGATGATGGAGATGGTTGGGAAAATTTTTGGTAAACGTCAGAATGCCTCCACATACACCAGAAGTTAGCAGGGAATAATGTGGCATGTGCGTTCAGCCGCATTGTCAGTTAATCAAAACTGATTCATTCAACATTTAAACAGGAATTGCTACCCCTTGTTCAAATGTACCCCAATCTCCCCTGCACATATTGAAAAGATCATATTATGTTTTGAGGATTTCTTAGGTCTAGGAACCAAGATTATTACACCGGCAAGCAATACTTTATTAGCATCGATCACGACATTATCCAAAGCTGTCCCCTCACTGATAGATCATCTCTTGAATATGTTAAAAATATTCAGGTCAATGATGGTGTGTTTCTGTCCTGATTTGATTAAGTCACTCCTGAACAAATCGACACAATCGATATCTTGAAAACTCTTTTTATAGAGACATGTTCGGTCTTAGTAACAAACTAATTAAATTTGTATTAGAACCCCTGCTTGAACCCCTGATATACATATATAATCTGTTTTGGCACTGGTCACTTCACCCACTTTCCCTTAAATACTTTAAGGTCATGTCAATACATAAGAATTATGTACGATATTCGATTATTTCAAAAATAATCGAATCAGCCATAAAAAAAATCGCCTTCTATCGTTCTTTGAACATAATAACCTCTTTGCAGACTGCCAATATGGGTTCCGCTCTAATCGTTCAACCACAATGGCTATAATCGAGCTAGTGAGCCACTCAATATGAGTTAAGCAAAGCCTCTGATTGTGTGTTCATTATTCCTCACTCTAAAAGCTACATTATTTCCCTATCACTCATAAAGCTCTTTTAAACAGAACACAGTTTGTCCAAACAGATGATAAAAAATCTTCGGTAGGGCGGATACAGTATGGTGTTCCACAGGGATTCATACTTGGACCTTTATTATTCTTAATATATGTCAATGACCTACCACAGAACCTTTCTAATATTAAAACCTCTATTTTTCCTGACGACACAACTCTAATTAAGATATCTGATAACATAACTTCACTCGACATACCAACGAATGATATAGAGGAATGGTTCTCACGCAACAAGCTAAAATTGAATGATGATAACATACAACGTCTGAGTTTCCTTAAAACCTGACATTGATAATACACGACCAGTCAAGCTCCTCGGATTTCAAATAGACTACAAGCTCACACCTTAGGTGCATTTATTGATATAGAGGTAGCGTTTGATAAAACCTCCTTTGGAAAAATCAATGCAGCTTTAACAAGCAAGGGCGCACCTTCCTGCTGTCAGTGGCTGGATTTTCATCATGCTCTAAAAGGGACGCGTGCAAATAAAGGTGGAAGACACTGTAGTGAGAGGCACCGTTGTCAGAGGCTGCCCTCAGGGAGGCGTTCTATCGCCACTGCTATTGACCTTGTTCTCGACAGCCTTTTGCATGGCCTCAACTCAGATGGATGCTACACCAATGCATATGCAGACGATCTTACGATACGAAGGAGTTCTGTGCAATTGTATGCAGTGCCCTTCGCTTAGTCGGGGAGCAGTGTAGTATAGGGAGCAGTCCCTCTCTGTAAACCCCAGGAAGGCAAAGATGGTGCTCTTCACCCCGCTCATGGGGGATTCTGACTGGGCACTGTCAGCTAAGGAAACATCTCTACACAATCTCACACAATTATGTGAGACACCTCTAGACAAAAGGTAGAAACTAGAGCATCTGCTCTGCGATTGCGACGCTGTTTCAGAACTAAGGGAATCAATTTTGGGAGAACGATGGCCAACCATGGCTTTTCTCAGAACAGCCTTCTCGGGCAACATCGCCGCCTTTTTTACAACACTAGGCTGGGCGATGACAACCCGTGTTGTTTGACCTAGGGAGGACGCACAGGGGGTCCACTGCGGCCTAAGTGCCGTGGCCTTTCAAGGCCACCCTCTCACCATTTCCAGATGCTCGCATAGGCATCTTATCTGGAAACACCCTCACAAAAGCTACAGGTCAACTGAAAAGGACGGTTACTCAGGAACATGGTTGCATGGCATATTTTGCATTCTTTCACACTGCCTTACAATACAGGATTTTCGTATGAGTCCACTGTGGCAATCAGCTCCCAATTTTGAGATTGCAAAAGGCGGCTGATGAAAGTACTGATATGACAGTTGGCAATTTTCGTCCGTGGTGTCGATGATAATTTTAAAATTACAAAAGAATTAGCTGCCCTTTATCCTATGAAAGGAACTACGAAGGGGGAGCAGACTTTTTCAAATATGTCATGATGGTATTGAATCGATACAATATTGACATTACAATGGTTGGGGAAAATGAAGGACTTACAGTCTTAATAAAAGAAACCAGACCGACTTCAATGTAATGTAATATCATACATAGTATTATACACTAACAAAATTTATGTGCCCAAAAAATTGACCATGTTATGAAAGACATTATAAAGATGCTAAATTTCACCAGGCCTCGAAGACTCAAACACCGAAAATTTCAAAATTTCTTGTCTGATATTGATGCGGAGTATAAGGACGTTGTTTATTTCTCAGATGTTCGTTGGCTTAGTAGAGGGAAAATGTTGAAGTGGGTGTTAGACCTCAAAGAAGCAATTAAAACGTTCGTGGCTGGCAAGGGGAAGATATTGGTGAGGACTATGGGGATGTTGTTTATTTCTCAGATGTTCGTTGGCTTAGTAGAGGGAAAATGTTGAAGTGGGTGTTAAACCTCAAAGAAGCAATTAAAACGTCCGTGGCTGGAAAGGGGAAAATATTGATGCGGAGTATGGGGATGTTGTTTATTTTTCAGATGTTCGTTGGCATAGTAGAGGAAAATTGCTGAAGTGGGTGTTAGACCACAAAGAAGCAATTGAACCGTTCGTGGCCGGCAAGGGGAGATACTCATTTTCGATGACCAAGAATGAATCAGTGATTTTGGCTTCCTTTGCAACTGAACGAGCTGAATGGATGGGGAATAAGGAACACTTTATAAACAACTTGTATTACAATATAAAATCCTTCGAAGCTAAGTTTAATCTTTGGAAACTGAAGCTTCAGATTTGATGCACTTCCCGAACTTGTTTACTTGTAATTGTAGTGAGAAGAATAACTATATCCACAATAACTAATTTACAGGTTGGATTTGCGTCGAGATTTCAGAACTTCAGGGAAAATGAAAATTTAATGAACTTGTTCGCAATACCTTTCAGTGATGGGCCCGCGAAGAGTCTCACCAGGGGGTTGTAGGGTTAGTCTACCTAGGAAGGAGTGCAGGGCCCTGGTAGGATTCTACACAGAGCACTGTAGGCTTAGGCGGCACCTGACTCTGCTGAGAATTGCAGAGGAGGGGGAGTGTAGATTACCTACTTACGAAATGCCCCGTGTTTGCGTGGGCAAGACTCAGAATCTTTGGCGCGACGCCGAGCGAGCCAGATTCAGTGGCGTCGTATTACGCAATGGCTTATGTAGAGATAATGTAGAGCTAAACCTAGCACGGCACCTAATGAGGTCAATGTATTATTTCACTTCACGCCTGACCGTCCGCTCGCTTCGCTCGCTACGGGGGCTCAAAGAACAGGAACTCGAATCAAATAATAGAACCAGAAAACAGTCTTCGTATTGCTACGTTCAAAACAAGACCAGACATTGAGAAACCTGTTAAAAATAAACAATGACGGAGGTCTCATTAAATAGTGTTTATTTTTAAATAAACGTCTTTAAACTTCCACCTGACCAGTCTTAAGCTACCTTAAATTTTGAATGCCATAGTCTTATATATACTTTATATTGCGGCCGGTCAATCGATAGGGACACCCAAACCTGACCCTTGGATAACAAAATGTTGAAAACCCCTGCTTTAAACTAAAGCCAAAACCAAATATCTCTTGCAATGAGTCAATTTATTTCCAAATTTACTAAGGAATTAATATAGCTCCTGTTTATTTACCGATTTTAAAACCACGAGCTACCGTTTAATGCAATAATCAATAAAAACGACAATATTGATGTTCCAAAAATAAAAGTTCCTAAACCATAATCCTTGCATGGTGGTGCCATTTTTCAGTAGGCGCAATACTTCCATGGTACTGGTAGGCGTCGTTATGTTCTATAATAACAATGCTCTGGCCTCCTGCAATGCTTACTCACCAAAACATTTAAAATACAATGCATATGTAAATAGAATCAAGAGTATCTAGCTTTTCGGACAGCAATCATAATTATAATAAAAAAATCGGTTAGAAACAGAAAAGGTTATCGGAGTGTGTGATAAATCCAACACAACACGAGTTTATATGAAAACATCACAACAAATTTGAATAAATCT
This sequence comes from Pissodes strobi, assembly GCA_016904865.1. NCBI lineage: Eukaryota > Metazoa > Arthropoda > Insecta > Coleoptera > Curculionidae > Pissodes > Pissodes strobi. Next base: position 311,624 of record MU184013.1, read on the forward strand.
GATTAGCACCAGATAACCTCCTAATTAAATATGTTATAAGAGAGGCCGTATACATTTGGAAATTAATTAATTTCGTTTTAACATGCATGCATTTTTATGTCCAATAGAATTAGTGCGAAGTTTGGTTAGTGACCAGTTTTCGGCTCTTATATGGTACTTCTAACGGGCCACTGAGTTTGACCCACTCTGGATATGTAATAGGCATATTTGTCAACATGACAATCTTAAATTGAAAATTTAAATCAGGCTTGAAGAACTAAACACGTACAACCGCGTCAGAAACACAATAAGGTGCCCAAAAAATATCCTTAGTGATGATACTTCTAACTTAATTGTTAATATTATTTAAAGTGTAAAGAATTTGATTTTTATTCGCCTCACCAAGTTAACAAACAAACCACTGGACAAAATCTATTATATTTCCTGACTGTTCTTAAGCACCAACTTACTGCGCTCCTAGAGGATAACGGATTGCCCAGGGGGCCAATTCTTAAAATAGTATGGAAGTTTTCACCAAGTGAAAATGACGTTATTTACAGGTGACACCGGTGAAACTGGCCACTCACTATTCTTGAACGTTCTCATGAGAATATTTTCTCACAAAAGTCGTTGGAATCGTTACACCTGCTTATTTGCTGGTGAAAGAGGTTTTTATGTGAATTTGATTGTGAAATATTCAGGTTGGGTTCATTATTCTAGGTTTTGTGCAAAAATGGATAATGAATTTATAGCAATAATTGTAATGCTATCCAGACGGAAAATCAATTAGTCGCTGGTCTAAATGGTTTTCAGCTCCCCTTTGAGGTATCGGCAGAAAATAAGTTTATACAAGAATTCCGACTAAGCAAGAACTTAACTAGACAAGTAACAAATATGTTAGGCTCTTTTCTCGATCCATCAACAAGGAATTATTCAGCAGTTCTACAAATAAATCGATTTGATTAGTCTTGGACGACACCTCGAAAATATAATTATTATTGTTATGCATTCAAAGGTACTTGAAGAAAAAATCCCTAAACAGGCTTAAGATTCACAGAGTTTAGAATCGTTTTATCTTCATTTAATGTATTGCACTTGCCTGGTTCATGAGTTCAATGGTGTGAGCTCTTTTTGTGATATCGTACTCTTGGTTTTCCTCTGTC
>MU184013.1:312775-359883 GCA_016904865.1 Pissodes strobi
CAGGATGTTTGACCGTCATACGTTGGAGGTTTGCTATTCTGTCGTGTGGCGAATACCCTCTCGGTGGGTCCTTGATTTTTTAGTCCGGTAACTTCTGCTTGAAGATTCTTCATTTCTTTCTGTACGTTTCCTACTTCTTTTTCAAATTTCTCATTTTGACCGTCCAATATTTTGTGTAATTTCCCTTGCTCGCCTACAATTACATCCAGCATCCATTTCTGAAGCTGATCCTGTTCTGCATGCCTCTTATGTTCATCCTCTTCCCGATCCTTGCCTTTTATCTTCTTGATCTTGAAAAAATTTCTGAAGCCGATCCTGTTCTGTTTGTCTCTCAGCATTTAGATTTTCCATGAAATCGGCCAACATTTTATTCATTTGGTCCATTTCTGCCGTTTGTTGCCTTGTATTGGCCATAACATGTTCACAGAATTCGCCAATCAACACGATCTCGTACTTGTACCCTCTTCTCTCCCCGAAGAATACTTCACAAGTCCGGTCCCTTCACAATCCAACTTCTGACACCAAATGTTACGTTTATCCATGGGTTCTGTCGAAATCACAACTTTTACTATTTTAAACTAATACTATCTTTATTCTTTATCACTCTATACAATTAACAGACTAGGCTACTCTTAAAACTTTACAACTATTAATCTTTACAATTCAGAACTCAATGCTTAATTCAACCCGCACTCTGCCTGCTATTTATACACAGTGTTAAGTATATCGCGAATACTCCGGACGAAGTGAGGCCTCTCATATTAGTGCTGCACGCATACCACAGCTCCCGAATTCTCTCGGCCGGCGATGACTCAAACGAAAAACGAAGACGCGACAAGGCTAGTTCTATGGGGTAGCACAAAACATTCGGATGGTTGCTAGCCGTGATAATACGAACTACTACAGCTTATCATTGAGGGGCAAACAGAAGGCAAAAAGACCGAGGGGCGACTCCGAACACCATGGGTGAAGAACCTAAGACAATGGTCAGGTATGACGACCATGAACTTTTTCGAGCTGCTGTGTAGATAAAGTAAGAAGGGCCAGATTAATCGCCAGTGTCCTTAAGGGCAAACTCTTGAATAGTTTGCTGATCAATTAATACGTTTTTGAATATTATATCAACGCAGAAATATCACAAAATATGTAGATATATATCATAGAGCATTGATACACAGAGATCTTTCGAAATCTATTTTTCATTATATAAAATGTTATAACTTTCTTTTAGAATACCTGAGGCAAAATCATTTAGGTGATTTTGCGACAACAATGGGGCCAGTCTTTTAAATAGTGCTATGACCAGTAAAATTTGTCAAAACGTCATCCGTCATTTGTAAAATAAAACTGCCGTGTCAAATTTTAAAAGAATCGATTGAAAAATGGCTCAAATCGGTATTAACGGCTTTGGGCGGATTGGCAGATTAGTGCTAAGAATTGCCCTGGACAAAGGTGTTAAAGTAGTAGGTGTAAACGACCCCAACCTCGATCCCTCATACATGGTGTACCTTTTCAAATATGACTCCACTCACGGACAGTTCTCAGGCTGTGTATCGACCGATGGGAAAAACTTATTTGTCAATGGCAACAAAATTGAAGTATTCAACGAGAAGGATCCTACGAAAATCCCTTGGGGAGGAATCGGAGCTACGTATGTAGTGGAAAGTACCGGGGTATTCACAACGGTGGAAAAAGCATCTCTACATATTGAAGGCGGAGCAAAAAAGGTAATTATATCTGCACCATCTGCAGATGCAGCTACGTATGTATGCGGTGTTAACCTAGATAAATACGATCCTTCGCAAAACGTTCTGTCTAACGCATCGTGTACCACCAACTGTTTAGCCCCCCTAGCGAAAGTTATACATGATAATTTCGAAATAGTAGAAGGACTGATGACTACCGTGCATGCTACCACTGCCACTCAGAAAACAGTGGATGGACCTTCAGGTAAAAATTGGAGAGATGGGCGAGGTGCTGGTCAGAACATCATACCTGCCTCTACTGGTGCAGCAAAAGCGGTGACATTAGTAATTCCAGAGTTGAAAGGAAAATTGACCGGCATGGCTTTTCGAGTACCGGTACCTAATGTATCCGTTGTCGACCTGACATGCAGACTCGGCAAGGCAGCTACTATGGATCAAATCAAAGCAAAAATCAAGGAAGCATCTGAAGGAGCATTCAAGGGCATTATTGGATATACAGAAGAAAACGTCGTTTCCACGGATATGAATGGCGATTGTAGAAGCTGCATTTTTGATGCCCTCGCCGGGATATCTCTAAATGATAACTTTGTAAAATTAATCGCTTGGTACGATAATGAATTTGGCTATTCCAATAGAGTGGTGGACCTCATTAACTTCCTCCATTCGAAATCCTGAACTTATTAATTCCCTATTATTTGATTGATTTCCTCAAATAAAATGTATTAATATAAAAAATGTGCTTCAATGTAATGTTCTGATACAATGAATACAAGATAATTAATTTTAATAATCAATCCTGATAGGCCGACTACCCTGTACAGGGTGTTCCAACGAGGGCTGAACAGGGGCCTATTTCTTGCCTTTTGGTTCAATTTTTGAACTTAGCAAAAAAAAATACATCGAATTTTGGTTTGTTTTAAAAATACAGGGAAGGTAAAAAATAAGCCCCTGTTAAGTCCTCGTTGGAACACCCCCTACAGGGTAGGGTGGCTCGAATTTGAGTCTTTGTATGGGGAACTCGAAAACCGTAAGAGATACAGTGTCGGTCAAATTAGGGCAAAATTGCGCATTTAGGTGCCTAACGATATGCCCTTTAGAAAGTTTTAAAATTCCGAGTATTTCCGGAGATATCAGTAAAAAACCGAAATCATTACAATGACAATTTTGCCATAGGTGGTGTCATCATTGTATAAAAAAACTGGTGGCTAGCCTCACCAATTCCGAGACTTTCGCGTACGTCAAACGTTTCGCTTTGAAATAGTAAACACTTCCTATATTGCCCTCCGCTCGCTCGCTCGCTCCGGGAGCAAAACCTAGGTAAAACTAACCCAAGACATGCACGAAATTAAAAAAAACTATTGCATTCACGGACTAAACAGTACAAGAGCAAGAACAAGCATATATTCATATTTAAGATACAATGTCCCCTACTTGGTGCATAAGCAACATAATGTCACCCTAATGCTGGTTATTAACCACATAAATAAGGTGAATATACTTTTATTGTGGTACAAATATAAGTATCATTTTCTGGAGCACAGCTCAATATATACAAATGCCAGTATATCGACTTGCGATTGATTAAGTAGGTAAAAAAATTACGACTGTATTTTGACACATTTTGAAAGCCTCTAGCTTGAAAACGGTTATAGATATTGAAATAGAAAAGGAGAAAAGTCTGGTACACAGATGGATCAAAGATGAAAGAAGGAATGGGATCCGGAGTTTACGGACCTAGGTGTCGAATCTCTGCACACTCCCACCATCTTTCAAGCAGAACTAAATGCTATCAATATAGCCATCCCTGAATGTGCCAAAAAAGGCATAAGAGGTGCAAAGATCTATATTATATCGGATATTCAAGCAGCCTTAAAAGCGCTAGCATCTAGCAAAATCAACTCCCGGTAGCGTGGAATTGTCGGATGGCAGCAAACAGAAACAGACTCACCCTAATGTGAGTACCAGGGCACGAGGGTGTGGAAGGCAACGAAGCCGCTGACCAGCTCGCAAGGAATGATCCACAGACTGCCTTTTGTGTGCCTGAACCATTCTGTGGCATCACTAGAGGGCACGTAATGAATGAACTCCGAAATTAAAAAGGAGGAAAGAGACACATTGGGCCAATGCATCTGGGCAGAGACAGGTCAAAAGACTCACCTCCCACTCGCCTAACTACACAAAAAACAAGCTAAAAAAAAAGAGATAAAACTGGTCGTAGACCTTCTGACACCTGGAGGGTACCATTTCAGATTCTGCCAAACTATGGCTGAAACGTCAGAGCACCTACTCTGCGAATGTCAGGCACTGACTCGCCAAAGGTTGAGGCATCTCGAAAATGCCCTTGTGGCAACCCTCGAAATATGCTAAGGTTCTCGAAAGAGATAGGAATTTTCGTGTAACATATATATAAACAAAAGGATATACACAAAAGATCAATTGTGGTCGACGTGTTGGAAGGGCAAATCCTGCCGAGCGACCCCTCTACCATAGATAATGAACAAAATAAGAAATTCAATGCACATACAGAGAATCTTTTGAAGGGAGAGAAAATTAAATAATAACATTTTATTTATTTCCAAGTTCAAGTTCAAATTTAGGACAGGGTGATAGTGTCATAGTAGTTTATGAATTTTAGTAGCTCGCTTTATCTACAGGGGCCTGCATTTTAATAATCTATATTTATTTTCTCTCCTTATTTTAGTTTTATTTTACTTAACATCTTCCCTCAGGCTCGTATATTTCATTAAGCAGGTTAAATGCATATAGCGCTTTTATGCTATAAAGTACAGCTATGTGATATAGTATAATAGATATTGAAATGCCTTTTGGAAAACTAACCCAAACAAAATTAAACACTCAATATTATACAGGGAGGGATAAGAAATATAATACAACTATTTCAGTGATAGGGAGACTTCTTTATTTTGAATAGAAATCCCCACTATTTTGACACCAGCGGATACCTTAGTTCCTTCAGAAATACTTAGGTTTGCGGCTTTTTCTTGAGAAGTTCAGAAAATATAACATAAGCCTACATGGAACGACGAACCATTTGTTACCTGCACTTTTTCTGCCTTACTTTTTGATGAACCGAAACATCAAAATTTGTCAAAATATCAAAAGTTTGTTGAAATTGTCTTTTACTCTTTATCTGAAAAAGGAAAAGCTGTGTTGCCATATGCTGAAACAAAATCAGTTATTGAAACCCAGGAAAGGTTTAGAAGAATGTTTAATAAAGAACCCCCAAGCAGAAATGCTATAAAATCATGGTATGAATTAATGTGGAATTCCGGATCTCTCATTAGGAAAAAACGAAGTGTGAACGAAAATGAACTATTGGATAAAACAGTGTTAATTCAAGAATTAATGCAAGAAAATCCGTCCGATTAGAAGAGCTGGATCAGTTTTGCCATACTCGAAGACTTATAAAAACAATGTTGACACTTCCAAGTATATTTATTCTGGAGTCAGTATGTCTGATACACCAGAAATATAAAAGCGAAATTAATAATGATTCGCGAGCGCATACCCTACACGCCGTCCGCACGTTATCCCACTTCTGATACCTACTTCATCCCTAACGAAGAACTACTTTACCCTTAATGGCAAGAAGCTGTTTAACCACCTCCCCCGAATTGAGGCAAATTCTTGATACAAAGCAATTTAGAGTAAAGGTGAAAATTTTGCTTGTTGAGAGAGCCTACTACTCAATTGCAGAATTCCATACCTACTTACTTACTGTAGTATTTGTGTAGTCTATAATTTTTATTGTATTTTCAAGTATCATTTTAATTATATTTTTGTGCTAATTTGTATTATCATTTTGACCATTTATGGAGTTTGTTATATTTAGGTATTTATTTATTTATTTGTAAATCTACGGGATACCCCCTTTTTAAATTACATTTCAAATAAATAACATTCACGTAACAATAGCATATGTAAATCTTTAAAATAAATATATGAACATATCAGGAGAGATATGTCAAAGCATACCAAGTTATAGCTTGGACCGCAAGATACTGCAACGATATTTTATTACATGAGCCTGCGAAAGGATCAAAATCAGGATGGGCATTCAAAAGTGCAAGGCTGCGGGTAAGAGGAGAATGAGAACCATAATTAGTCCTATGGGTAGTAGCCAGGGAGAAGATCTCACACTTCCTAAGAGCTCGAGATGGTATTTTAAGAGATATTTGACTGAGAAGATGACAGTCATTATGACCATTAATTAACTTATATATAAGTCGCAGAGTCTTCGTCTGTCATCAAGTGATGGAAGACAGAGGAGCCGCCCATCAAGATCATCCGCTGCACCAAGCCTGTAAGCACAACAGCTTAAAAATTTACGTTGGACTCCCTTCAGTTGAGCCTTGTAGATATTGTAAAAGGTGACCACACAACTGAAGCATACTCCAAATGGGATCTAACCAGGGAGCAGTACAGTAAGCGAAGTGAGCTCACCGACAGGTCTTTACCGATTCTGAGAATGAACCCCAACATCTGATAAGCTTTACTCGTTATATACTTAATATGATCTCTAAAAGTGATTTCCGAATCAAGACAAATCCCCAAATCCTTAACCAAATTGGCAAAATTTAAATGATTATTAATTTTATAAGCAGTTCTAACAGTTCTTTTCTTCGTGTTTAAAAAAGCTAATTGAAAAGCATATGTCAGCATTCAGGAACAATCCATTGAGCTCCGACCAACCTGAAAAAGCTGCTAAAGAGCGCTGGAGCAATGTGGAATCGCTTCCATGATCAATAATTCTAAACATTTTGAGATCATCAGCATAAAGTAAGCACTCACAGTTTCCAAGATAATTATTATCACAAAGAAACAGGCTGAACAATAACGGAGCACAATGGCCACCCTGGGGCACCCCCGAAGTAGCCTCAATGACACCAGATTCAAAGTTTCCAATCTTAACCTTCTGTGTGCGCGCCACCAACATACTCTGGAGCCACCTCACCGACCGCTCATCAAAGTCAATCGCTCTGAGCTTGGCAACGAGTAAATTATGATCCACCCTGTCAAACGCCTTGGAAAAGTCAGTGTAGATTGCATCAACCCGACAACCTCTCTCCAAGGCGCTCAACAGGACAGTCTCATAAGAAACCAAATTGGAAACGGTAGACCTACCGCTGACAAAGCCGTGTTGATGCGAATCAATAAACTGTTTACACATCCAGCCCAATTGCACAAGGCCATCGGGCAATTTAGGGATTGCTGATATGCTCCTATAATCACTTACACATTCCCTCTTCCCACATTTAAAAATAGGTACTATAAAGCTCTCCTTCCAGATCCCCGGAAGCTCACCCTCAACCAGTGACTCATTAAACAGCATTCATAGAGGTCTGGATATGTTGTACCTAAGGTTACTGAGTAAATACTCTGGTATACCGTCAGGTCCCGATGACATTTTTAGTGGCAAATGTGAGATTTTCTCAAAAACATCCGCCAAGCTCATGGCCTTAAGTCCAAAGTCAATACATATGTCGATTTTATAGTCAAGCATAATTGTATCACTATTACTATACACTGTTGGGAAATACTCACAAACAAGATTCGCAATTCCCTGTCCAGAAGTGGCTATTTTGTTGTTGTAATACATACAGCCAGGTAGTTCATTGGACCATAGATGAATATAGCTAACGCAATAGCTATATTCATCTATGATTGGACCTTCTCTGAGAATTTACAAAATGACCAAAACATCTTTGGATTCTCAGAAATGCTATGCTCACGTCTCTCCAAAAATATTACATAGTCCCTATGTGCCAAAATCTTACATTGTGATCTGAGAATAGAGAACTGCTCATAGTGAAACTGAGAGCCGGATTTACAAAATTCTTTATGTACCTTTTTCTTGTCAATTATGCAACTACTCAGTTCGGCAGAAAAATAATTAGGAAAGTTTGAGCTTCTATACATTTTAAATACGAAATCATCCAATGCCTGATTCAATATTTTGTAAAACAAACTAGTAGATTCATTTATGTTTTTATTTAAGAAAATCATTTCCCATTGAATATTCGCAAGATAATTATTAAGAGATACAAAATCTGAGTTCCGATAATCACGATAAGTTATCTCACAACTCACTGTTTTGATTTGCATAGCACTTATCAGACATACATAAGCATTATGATGTACTCTACAAGGAAGTAAAGGGTCACTGGCCAAACTAACAGATGCGTTCTCTATATGACTAAAAATTAAATCTAAGTATATATCACGACTATTAGGTATTGTGATGATTAGCTGGTTAAGATTCAAAAAGGCAAAGTTCTCAGCAACTATTTCAGCATGATTTCCTGCCGGGCAGTCCACTCGGAGTTGGTGTTCATCGTTGCTCCATTTAGCAAGAGGTAAATTATAGTCCTCACAAAGCAAAAGGCTGGCAGTGGAGTAGTCATGGCATATTTCTTAAACAGCTTCGCAATGATGAAAATATGTTTCCGCTTCTTTGTTCGGAGATATCTAAACTCAACCGACAACCAGATGAGACGAGCTCCGCTTAACAAACACAAAGAGGTGTTCCACCAAATTATACTTTGTTTTTATCATCCTAGGGCTCAGAGTCTTATGCACAAAAACAATAACTCCTCCTCCCCTCTTCTTCTCATAGGTATAGAACACAGCGTAGATTGTTTCGATATGACACTTCTTGGTTTATAATTTTAAGCAACTAGTATGTACGTAGTATTCCAGCTTTGTCAATCATATTTATTTGTCACATTAAAGCCATGTTTGAGTTTGAAACTCAAAGCGTATAAAATACAATTTTGCAGGAAATCAAAGTAACTGATTATCCAAAAAGAGAGGAATTCTGTAATGAAGTGCTTAATCTCATAACACGAATAAATTTTTCTTTGGACAATTTCATTATTTTCGATGAAGCCACATTTAACATTAGTGGTAAAGTTAATCAACATAATTGTGGAATAGGAGATCAGAAAATCATCGCGTATTCGAGGAATACGTATGCGATTCTCCAAAAATTACGGTTTGGTGTGGTTTATCCAGAGCAAAGATATAAGGTCCTTTCTTTTTTGCCAATCCCATTTATCCGCAAATTGATCAAGACTACCAAACTAACGGGGACAACGTGAACTTTCAGCAGCATCACGCACTTCCATTCGCTATCATAACTCGCCAATCATTGCAGAATAAATCTGTTGGTAACTGGATCAGTACGGGAGGACCAATAAACTGGGTCCCCAGGTCACCTGGCCTGACTATACATGATACATTTTAAAGGAGGCTACACGTTTACCGTACACAACCTCAAAATTTAAAGGAGCTCAAAAACAGTATTCGAGAGGCGATCGAGAATATCCCTCGGCAATTTCTTAAGAATTTGGTGGGGAGATTTAGATTCGAATGAACACATTTTATTGCCAGAATAATTTTGTTTTCATATTCTATTAAGTGTAAAGTTATGTTTGAAGACCCATATTTTCTGAACTTTTCAGGAAAAAGCCTCAAATCCCAGTATTTCTGGAAGGAGGAAGAACTAAGGTGTCCGCCGATGCCAAAATATGTAATATGGGATTATAGTACGCTATTTAAGTACTAAACTAGGCTAATTAACTATATACGTACGTACAGCTCAATACCTCATCTAAGGACATTTCATACAAACCCTTCGTTCAATATAGTATTTGAATTTAAATCTAATTGAAAAACAGCATTAAGATAATGTACGCCCTCGGAATGACAATACATATTGGTGCGGCTAGCCGCTATATACAAAATTAATATTAAGGTTAAGGTTTGATAAACTAAAGTTGCGACTTGGTACTTAAAATCGTTACTTTCAAATTTTCCATTTTTAACTGAAATTTTGGATTTGGATACGGAAACATATTTTTTATTTGACCTTTTAAGATAAAATAGTGTATTTTTACGCTCCCTGCATAAGAAATTAAATATTTGACAAGGTTTTTCACAACGTGAATCTTATTTTATCAGTGGTTTTATTTCGTATCTTGTAAAATTTGGTCCATTTGCCCTTCAATTTATTCTTGGAATAAAAATGAAGCGATGCTATCGCTGCGCTACTGGTACTATTCATAAATGGCTGACGTAATAGGTCAAGATAATGACCAAAAATTGATCCGTCAACATTACAATTTTCTGTTATAGACAAAATACAATGAGATTGAATATCAAATTTAGATGAATCCAATCCTTCGGTAGCAGATCAAAATTTGAGTTACCAATAGAACTAAATTTCGATTTCAAGAAATCGTAGTCGCAAAGTACTATATGACTACAAGCATCCCTCTAGACTCATTCTTGAAAACTAGTTGGAATCTATAGCAATCGCAATAATCCTTCCCGTAATCCCATATTGGCGTACCATATCAAAAATTCAAGTTATAAGTACTTATCTATTTAGCAACTGACCAGCACTACTAAAGGCTGATATTTAATAACAAACAGGCGTCACCAAAAATACAACGTAAAAACGTCAAGCAGTTGTTAATGAATACTGAAAATAAAAGCAGACACATTTAACAATTTCATTATGCTGTAGGAAAATAGTTCCAAGTATTGAAATCTTTTAAAGATTAAGATATGTTAATATGTCACTTTCTCAGCTTATGTATGCTAAAACTATTTATTTCTGATAAAAAAAAACATCTTTTAATTAAAATATGAATACTTCTTATTATATTAGTTTTTCCAAATTAAACAGGAGATACTTGACATGTACACCACCCATAAAATATCAAGACTTAATTATCGATGAAATGGAAGTTACAGCCACAGAAGGTACAAGCGGAAGCTTACTAATAAAAATAATGAAAACAAATAAATGTTGGCTAAATGATGTAAATAAAGTTCAATTATACACCGTCAAATGAGCTGGAAAGTCCTCATTTAGTTATATTCCTAAATTCTACTCCTACTGACTTTACTTGACAAAATAATGCAATATAAATTCACTACCTCACTACGATTCTTCGTTCTCTAATCAGTCTAATCGACTTCGACGTGACGTTCCGTAAATCGGACTCCCCACCATCAACTTATTTATTTTATTGTTTTAAATTCGGAGCTGGATTTTTCAAATAATTTTTCAGATAACAGGAGACCAAATGCTTTTGAAAAATTAGATGCTTATTTCAATATTACATAAAGCCATGGATAAAATCCTCATATTAAAATTAAAAACAAATTTTCAAAATAATTTTTTTAATAGCATATAATTGAGCTTCCGATAGTACCAATTACGTATCTTTGTCCCCAATTTATTATTTGCTCTGGAATTCTTCACGAGCTCCCAGAGGATAAGCTAAAAAACTTCTTATTTGGTACATACCTATCTGAGCGCTTTTTCAATGGCATATTCAATATTTTTGAGCAAATAAGGATATTATCCTTTAAAAATCAGTTTATTTAAAGACACACAGTCGATTGCTCTTGTACCTACCTTGCTATAGGCTGTCCCACATTTGACGTACCAGTACTGTACTGATACCACAAAATTTACGACAACAATCGCAGTATGAAATTAATTTTTTTTTTTAGTGTCACCCTGACAGTGGCTCATCGCTAGAATCTGGAAAGGCAAGTCAATCGAAATATTCTCGGACAGTCAAGCGGCTTTAAACGTTCTTGGATCTAGCTGTTGTTCATCCAAAGCAGTATGGAACTGCCAGGAACTACTCACCAAACTAGGTAGAGAAAATAAACTTACACTGATCTGGATACATGGACATGCAGAATATGAAGGCAACGAAAGAGCTGAGGCTCTTGCGAAGCAGGCGGCAGCAACGACCTTCATACGATCAGAACCAGTACTGGGAATAGCTTACAATACAGCTAAAGAAACCCTCTCCAGGTAGACACAACAGCAATTTGTAGACAAATGGAGATAGTTACGGGGCCTTACTTATTCAAATATGGCAGTGCATCTGAAAACAACTTCTTCAACTTGGCCGACAGCAGGTACAGGCTGTAGTTGGCATCTGCACCGGCCATTGTTGGCTAAGGAGCCACATGAACAAGGACGAAGAAACAATGGAGCATGTAACTTTAAACGTATCAGCTCTGTTTTAGCCCCGTTTCACACGAGTCCGACATCGGATATCCGGTTTATTCAGCACGTTTCCGGCGTCCGACTGTCCGACAAACGTGTGAAAGATTTCATTTAATGTTACGTACCTCGCGATCGGATATCCGTAAACCGGACGATCTTATCCGCCATGTGTGAAAAGGCACTAATTCTATAAATGAGTAATTTGCACATCAGAATGTGAAGAGTACCAGTCCTGGTCAGATCTGTGTTTATTGCTAGTTGTTAGTGACCTTGTATTCTTTTATGCTAATTTTCGTTAAACTGTTTTAGTTTTCAATTGCTGTTTTATACCTTTATTTGTTGTTTGTCCTTTGCTACATTTTTTTTTAAATGATGGCCGTCCTATAATTGGCTGTACTTTGATTGTTTTATTGTTTCCTTTATCCCTAGTTTTGTTTTTGCTTTTGCATTAGGTGTTAATTTAGTCTTACTTTTATTTTATTTTATTTCAGCTTATTTTTATTTTTCAATTTTGCTTCTGTTTTTTTTTGACGACCCAATCAATGACAATAAATATGTTTGTATGCATTTGTATTTATATTTATTTCATGCAATGATACACGATTAGCACATGTACTACATACAATCACATCAGGAATTTAAAAACTCTTCGACACTATAAGATGCACTATTGATCAGCAGAAGCTTGACTGTTTTTTTTTTAATGCTTAAATGTCAGCTGACGTAATTCGACAGACAATGAACATTTTTCGACAATATAATCAGCAGAAGCATGACTGTTTTTTTTTTAATGTTTAAAAGTCAGCTGACGTAATTCGACAGACAATGAACTCTGAGCCGCTCTTCTAAGCTTGCAAAAAGGTTCCAACAAACTTGACATGCAGCACCAACTCAAAAATAAATATACTTATTGAAAAAGGTCAGTATGCCGATGCCCCTGAAAGCCTCTCTGCAGTCCTCCCTAAAATGCAATCCAGATAAAATCCTAACTCTTTCGTTGCAGTCCAAAAACCCTCTCAGACTATGCAGCACCACCCCACACCAGAATGCCATATGACATGATGCAGCGAAAAAGCGCAAGGTACACGGTCCGCAAGACCTGCGACACAGCCAATCCTAAGAACAAAACACCACTTGCAGCTTCCCGCAGGTGACTCGAATGTGGGAATCCCACTACAGTGTTGGATCCAGATGTATTCCAAGGAAGCGCACCTCCGGCATGAAAAGTTTATCAGTATGTAACAGTAACTGATTTGCATTAAACCAAGACTCGGTCCGCTCCAACACCCCACACATTTGTCTCTCAACTCGTTGTACCTGCGACCTATTGAAGACAGTGGGGTGGTCAGCAAAGAGAGTGAAATGATCATCAGGATCCCCCAAAGGTAGGATATTTATGAAAACAGGAAACAACGTTGGGCCAAAAACAGACCCCTCAGGCACACCCTATGTTCCACGACTTTCTTCGATGACAACACCCCATCCAGCCCCGACCACCTGACTCCCATTTTCGAGATAAGAACCAACAAGTTTAACACTACCAGGATCAAACCCGTAGTAGCGCAGCTTGTCACGTAGAAGGGCATGCGAGATGCTGTCGAACGCCTTAGCCAGGTCACAAAATACCTTACCATTCCATTCTCAAAGGAATCGATAATTTCTTAGAACAAGTCGAAGATACTCTGAACCATTTTGGCTTCAGAGAGGACAAATTCTCTGAAGCCAAAGTGATGTTTTGTTAAATGTCGTGTGATTCCAGAAATTGAGAAATCTGGTTGGTCATACATCTTTCCAGTACCCTCGAGGATATTGGCAGCAGTATTGGTCGGTAGTTTGATACGTTGTTTTTATCACCTTTTTTATGAATGGCTGTAACAAGTGCTCTTTTTAGAAACGAGGACAAAACCTTATGATTAAGACACATGTTAATTAACTTAGCTAATGGCTCAATTAATTAGGTTTCTTATATGCTTTATATCAGTGCTACTTTTGTTGTTTAGGGTATTTACTATATCTGAAATCAAACTAAAGCTTACTTCTTTAAAAGTGAATTCGTCATGGTCAAAGACAGCGGTCTTAAGGTGCTCAAGAGGATCACATTCTGTTACAGAGATATTACTCACTAAAGTATGAGTAATATGCGCAAGATGTTCGTTGAACTCATCAGCCGAAATACCTGAGAAATTATTTATACACCTCCTCTTCCCCCTTTATGTGTTAACAATACTCCAGATGGTTTTTTTCAGGATTTCTAGCAGTTGTTATCATGTGGTCGTTAGACTCTTTTTTCGCTGACCTTATCGCCTAGCTATACTGCCTCCTCAATGTTCTGCGGACTATCATTTTTCTTACTTACAACTTACCTCTAGGAAACTTGAGATGTTCTCTCATCTATTTCAAGATGAGATTAAACCATCCCACTTTACTAGAATCATTGGGTTTTACTTTGTGCGTCTTTTCAGGAAAGGACTTGGGGAAAAGTTCAAAAATACAAAGAAAATACATTAAAATATGAGGCCCACCACCAAAAGTTATAATTCTCATCTAGATCTCAAAGTTTAATGACAAGACAAACTTTACTTCTTCGCCAACGCGCATTCCGCATATGTCAGGCAGTTATTAACCGCCTAATTTAGTAGGGCCATTTAGGAACACCTTGGGCTATTCCCATATTTCTGAACGGAACCCCCCTCGGGGCGGGCATTTCTGAACATGCTCTTGGTGAGTTATCATCCATTTGTAATAATTGTTTTGGAGTGTCATTCCTTAACCTAGATTATTGCTCAAATTATTGTACTAGTCTACACTCTTTTTTATGTAATTGTTACATCGTGACAACGTATTTTTACTTTTTTCAAATATCAATTTTTTTTATATCTTGTTATTTTTGCCTTTTTAGAGAATAGTTGCATGGAATAAAAATGGTAAGGTTAAGCTTAAATGTTCCCTAGGCAAAAGTGCAACCATTTTTCAGGCTGAAGTTCAAGCCATTGATATGAATGCACAGTGGATCATCGATAGAAACTGGAAAGGCAAGTCAATCAGAATATTCTCGGACAGTGAAACGACTTTGAAAGCTCTTGAATATAGCCGTTGTTCATCCAAGGCAGTATGGAACTGCCAGGAACTATTCACCAAAATAGGTATAGAAAATAAACTTACACTGATCTGGATACCTGGACATACAGAATATGAAGGATGCTCTTGCGAAGCAGGCGGCCGCAACGACCTTCCTAGGGCCAGAACCAATACTGAATAGCTTACAACACAACTAAAGAAGCCTTCTCCAGGTGGACACCACAGGAATTTGTAGACAAATGGAGAGAGTTACCGGGCCTAACTCATTCAAGGATGGCAGTGAATCTGCCATCAGAAGTGATAACCAGACAACTACTTCAACTTTACCGACAGCAGGTACAGACTATAGTTAGCATGTACACTGACCATTGTCGGCTAAGAAGTCACATGAACAAGATAGGGCTTACCGATGAAACGGAATGCCGTTTGTGCTTGGTGGATGAAGGAACAATGGAGCATGTTCTATGCCACTGTCCAGCAATGGTAAGAACCAAACAAACAGTGTTTGGAAATTCTCAGATGACACTTATAGATTTCAAAGCTATCAACCCCAGAAAGCTAATCGATTTCATGAAACCACAGATGTGAGCCACAATAGACCAACGATCATGGTGTATGAAATACGAATATGAAAAATACAAATAGCCATTTTGTTTTTGTTTTAAATTCCCACATAACTAGGGTTGCCAACTTCAAGATTTCTTAAATCGGGATGTTACATATAAAAAATCGGGACATTCCTAATAAAATCGGGACCTAAAGTAAAGAGTTAAAAGTTTGCTCTACACAACATCAGTTTTGAATCCCGGGAGGATTTTTTTAGTGAGAATATAGAATATAGTCAAGAATAAATTTTATTCGAATTTAAGAGGAAAACACTTTTAGACACAATAGGACATAGTAAAGAAAATAAAATAACCTAATATCGAATAGAATATCCTACCTAGTATGTACCTACATATGTAACATGAAAATATAACAGTCATATCATTGAGAAACAACCAAAAGGCTACGTCTTGTAAATTCTAATTCTGTGTAGATAACATATTACAAAGGAAATTTATTCCTATGCAATGTAAAAAATAACATGTTTTTTGTAATAACTAAACACTAACAACTAAAAAATATATTATATTGCGTTATTTTAAAAGAGTATTTTTTTGGCTTTTTGCCGAAGTCAGCTTTGATTTATTGCTAAGCGCGTGCTTGTAAAATTCTCTACAAGTCCGTGTAAAATTAACATTTATTTGTAACTCACTTTTAATATACCTCAAGTTTCCTTTTATATAAGGAGTGAATATAAAACGGGTGTATCTTGTAGATATCTGTCTGTTGTTTCTGCGGGCAAATTTGATTCTGGATTGAAAATCGGGACATTTGGCGTCCCGCCATAGGTCTTGGCGGGACGTAATAAAATGGCCCAAAAAATCGGGACGTCCCGCGAAAATCGGGACGGTTGGCAACCCTACACATAACAAATGGTGGTTCTGGTTACACATATCAAAAATGATATTTTTAGATTATGCCTAGTTGCTGCAAAATTATTTTAAAAGAATATTTTTCAAATCACAATAACAATACAAAAATAAACTTACACAATTACTATGCAATGTTTAAAGTTATTTACGTTTGATATCGGTTTTTGAAATATATATTCTAAATATAGGTTATCTGCATTCTCGCATCAATATTATTGACGCAACGGCTCTTAAAATAGGAAGAACAGAAATAAGGCATTATCTCTTGCATTAATAAGCAATTTTTAACATTAGCCAAAAATATAGGTATTTTGTTTTGACATGATATAAAACTCATAAATTCTCTTCGGCGCCAGCCCTTATGTGAAAACTGAATAACATTGGTGTTATCGGCTCTTTCACAGATTGTTCGATTCAGCAATTTTAAATCTAGATATACATGTTCGATCTGGAGTCTCTTAGGGTCTCATCTTTACCTTTACCTTATATGTTAATGATCTGCGATCTTGTTTCAAGCACAGTTAGTTCCTCCTCTTTGCGGATGATTTAAAATTGTACATGGAGGCACCTTCCTTCCTTATTAAACAATTATACTGTTCATTCATTAGGCTCACCTAGAATATTCTTCCTCTGTTTGAAATCTCTTCTATATCATGCATATCTGGAGTATTGAAAGAGTTCAGCACAAGTTTCTAAACTTTATTGCTTACAAATTAAATATGCAGAATATGCCTAATCTAACTTATTCTTAGACTGAGTCTCATATCCACATTGAATCACTGGAGGTTCGCCCAAATATGAAGGATCTTGAAATGTTCTGTAATATCATTGTAGGGTCAAGTCCTCCTTCTTTACTGGGAGGAATCGGACTGCATGTGCCATCAAGGGAAACGCGTTCACCCAACATCTTTGCTTTACCAACACACAGAATCAATTATTTTAACAAGAAAATGCGTTATAAAAAACAAAAAAATTTGGCAACTGTGACCAAACTTTCCTTTGGGATAGAGAACATAGAAGTAATTACCCAACTCGCTAAGTTGGGGTGCCCAATCCAATCAAATTGTTTATTTTTCCTCTACACAATATTTATTTGCTGGGTCGGTTCGTGTCCATTTATTTGGGTGTGTAGTAAATAGTGTAATGACCCTCCCGTGTGTATATATATATTGCAGTGCTTGGTGTATGTCAGGCAGAATCTTCACTTATTTAGAGCACACCACGAGATTCATACATATCAGAAGAGGAACAACACTAACCTTGTTCTGACCCACCCGCGCCTCAGGAGATCTAGGAGTGGCACTGTCTTCTATGGTGTGAATTTTTTCAATATTTATTTATTTATTTATTCCTTCAAGCCATACATTCGAATATCGACAAGGCGCCGTCAACTTAATAAAACTTACACTTAATTACAATTACAGAAAAATACAATGTACAATAAAGATTACAATATATCAAGCAATATATAAAATAAAATAAATCACAATGTTGCAACACACAAACCAATACCATAATAAAGATTAGAAATCAAGCTCTTTTATAACATGTTGTTTAAATTTGTTATATTTCTTATTTCTGATGGTAGCTTTAAAAATGTTCTAATGGCTCTATATTGAAAAACGTTGTTCGAAGTTCAGGTATGTTAAGGTAATTCTCCGCTCTAGTACCAATCAATACATTAACTCTACGGTTCCTGTTGGTCAGAAATATATCAGTATGTTTCTTCACAAATAAATCCAGTTCAAGATAATAAAAAAGAGGAGGTGCTATTAAAAATCCAAGTTGCGTAAAATATGCCCTACAAGGTTGACGGCAGTGCCATTTCAACATGCAGGGAATTATTCGTTTCTGGGCAATGAACTAACCCATATGATTCCATATAAGATTATAGACTGTACGCATGAGAAATAAAATATACATAGATTTTTAATGGATATTTGATCTCTTATAGAGCAAATCACCATGCATACGCTATTCAATTTAAATCGCAGGCATCCAATGTGATATAGGTAGATTTTTAATGGATATTTGATCTCTTATAGAGCGAATCACCATGCATACGCTATTCAATTTAAATCGCAGGCATCCAATGTGAGCCTCCCAAGACAATCCGCTATTTACATAAACCCCCAAAAAATTCTCCCTCTCGACAATCGGTACAGACCTATGTTGCAGACCAACATCAGGGATGCGCGACACCCTAACAAGTGCAGATACACGCGATCCAGCATCTAACACGCGGTCCAGCATCTGCATGTAGTAGCAGCTATTGACGAAACACAATTTAAATTGACCAAGAAAAAATACTCACTGCTTGGGGCTTTCTATAGCTTGATGACTATTTCCAAACTGGTTTTAACTTTCACTGAATACTTTTTCAGTTTGGATATACATTTAATGTTAGATATATATTAATTGTTTTATTGCTTTTTAGTGACTTGTTTCAATAATGTCTTGTTTTTTTTTAAGATAATACTGTTTGTTTTTCTACATTGTTTCGAAAGTGTGTTATTTATTTGTTGTTGGTTATAGCATTTTATTTTTATATAAAACCAATATTCTAGTTTAAGGCATTGTATTATTTTGACATGTAAAAGTGCATTTTGTACGATATTATTAATAAATTTTGAATTGAATTTTGAATAATAATAATAATGCAAATCCCCGGCTTTATGCATTGCTGTAACCGCCGCAGATTTAAAGTACTCAGGCACCTCCCCTGTCTTAAAAATCAAATTAATTATATGGACTGAGGCTTTTACTAAGTTTATGTAAGGGTACTTTATGCTTCTAATTCCTATGCCGTTAACGCCGAATATGCTATTGTTCTTGAGAGTTTATCTGTTTTATTACATCACTTTCAATCACTGGCCCCAATGGTAATTATTTATAAAGGATTTATTTGTGTTTTGATTCGTTAAACATGTCCATACCAATGTTCACAAAAAAAATCATTATAGCTAATAGTTGGCCATATCTTTAGACATAAAAAAGGTATGTTGTCATTCTTAAGGTCAATATTATTATTATTTTTAATAAGTATTTTTTTCATTTGTTGCATCATATACTAATTTATACATCTTCTTAATGTTTTCCATTTTCTTTCTGTAATATTATTTTATTCAAAACATTTCTATAAGTCTTAAAAAAAGAAATAAATAAATTTACTTTCACCATCAATATTATGATTTATTGATAATTTATTTCCCAACTTATCCCTATGTTTTATTGCCATTCCTTATCCATGGTATGGTTTCATATATATAACACTTTCAGTTAAGGTAGCTACCTTTACATAAAATTATCTGTTGTTACACTGGCATCATCTATTAGAGTTATCTCAGACCATTCTTCCCTAGAGGTAAGGTCATCGAACGTTTGAAAATTTAATTTTGATAAATTTCTATTTATGTATAGTGAGAATATATTTTTGGTCGGTATCATCTCTATAACATTATGGAAAAATGGTCAGTGAATTCTGAATTTATAATATATGTTGACTACTTTAATCCTTCTGATATTAATTTCCAAGTTAACTTATTTCTAAGGAACACATGATCCAAATAAGAGCCTTAGTCATTTGTCACTTGTGTGGAGCCCTTAATCGTTTATTGAAAGCCATAATGATTTAGCATTGAGTGGTATGAGTTAATGACTCTTCTCATTAATATTGATATTTATATCATTAATAATAGACACCTTATCAAATAATAATTTAAATACCTACTATTTGAGAAATGCAAGCCTTACTTAATGCAATTTTGGGTGAAATGATTCCTATTAGTTTGGGCTAGCGTCAGTTTGTTTAAGCCACGGCAAGCTTGTGTGAAGAGTTGCGTGAAGAAACGCTTGAGCGAATAATTAGTCTAGGGGTAGGTAATTATTTAATTAACAGTGTATGATTTAGAACTCTGTTATATATAAATATTAGCTAATATGGGTTTCCCTCCATCAAAAAACAATTTAAAATGCCTATTTTTATAGAATGTGACAGTTTAAAGTACAAAACGTATCTTAAGCAAGACTATAAGACATAATGGGACCAGAGAGTATAGGTACTGTATATACTCACTTTTATATGATGATGTCTTAAATTACACACAAATATTTTATTATATACAGATGGTAACAGAAATCTATAAAATATTAACTCCAATATTATGATTAACCTGTCAACAATAGTGCCCAAAAACAAAAATAACTGGTTCAAAAACTTACCTATAAGCTAATGACATGCATTGAAATAACTTCGAGAGGCTTTGGTCTATGAATAACTGTTGTTGACTTTTCCTATTGTTTGAAGAATCCAAAGTTCCTTGTAAATAAACTTTAACAGGCACAAGAGCCTTGGCGTCAATAACTTCTGGTATTGGGACGGCAACATTATCTTCATCATCCTGTTCTTCAGCCTCAAACTGAGACACCATGAATTGTCCAGAGTGTATGGATTCCTTTCCTGGCTTCTCCAGTCTTTTATGTTGTATGAGATAGGACATAATTTGAGGTTTGTTGACAAATTACTGCGACATAATGCTTAAAACATTTCAATAAACGAACGGCGCGCACGTTTTGTTGGCTGCAATAAATTGGAGATGTGGTACTATTATCACTACTAAGAAGATCAAGGACTGATAAAGGGGTCACACTAGGCTTCCACATTAAATTATTTTTCCATAAATAAATCGACAAATCGTTCCATCAAGAAATACGTGAAGTTTGCCCCTACCCCCACTCTTTTCTTCTCAGCTCAGACAGTCTGACATCTGACAGCTGATGCCAGGCCTGATAACGTTACGTCACGCCACAAAAACAAGAAACGAGTGAAGGAAGGAGCTATCTACAGTCTCTTTTTTCATCGGTGGTTTAAATCGTAGTTCAAATAAATAAAATCGATAGTTTTATTATGCAGTAAAAGTTTTGGGTGTGCTCCCGATTAAAATGCGCACTTGCGTACTCATTAAACAGCATTATTTTAAGAAACAAATTATTAAAAAAGTTACGAACTAAGGTCAACTTTAATATTGGTCTTGTAAAAGTCGGCATAAGGCCTAAAGCAGACTTCTAGACCATATGACAACCATGTCACAGCTTTACCATTCGGTACGGTATAAACTGTGACCATGTTATTCTTTGTATCATGAACTGTGACCATGTACAACGCGTTCTTGGACCATGTATATGTTGTAAACTTAGTTTTATGACGTTAAGGTCAACCCACAATTTTATTAGATGTGTGGGTCACATAACGTTGCGTGGACCCGATCACAGGCTTTCAGAGTTGTTTTACATTTAATTTTCACTTCACGCATGCCCCTTCTCTCTCTCCGGAGCGCAACCAAACTAACCGGAACTAACTCACGGCATGCCCAAAATCAAATAAAAAAACTTTTGACAAACATAACTTAAAAAAACGCATGTCTTGCCATTGGAATCGAACCCGGGCCGCCGTTTCTGAAACACAGCATCCAACCACTGAGCTGCGAGATCACTTAAAAGCAATTCGCTGGACCATAAGATATACAAGACGTTGCCCGTACCGCCCCTACGAGGGCGCATCGAACAGAAACTAACCAATACTAACCCAATGCATGCCAAAATGAAGAAAAACTTTATATACATTACATTAAAAATAAAAAATAAAAAATGTCTTAGCCACTGAGCTACGGACCAGTTGACCGCAATTCGCTAGAACCTAAAATATGGTGTTTGTCAACAATGTAATGCGCGCGCAACTCTGTAGCCCTCTGGTGCGTTACAGGCAACGATTTGTCTAAGTGTTTGTGCCGACCTTTTCTTTTAAACATCCGCCGAGTCCTCGTCCTCCCGCCTAACGAGTCCTGAGCTTACATTTGTATTTTAGTCACTTCACGCACGGCCCTCTGCTGGCTTCGCTCGCTACGGGAGCGCAGCCACCAAAAACTAACCAAACTTAAAAAAAATATGGCTTGTCACTGGAATCCAATCCGGGCCGCCGGGGCCGTGGCAGAAACGCACTATCTAACCACTAAACCACGAGGCTCGCTGAAAGCAATTTCCAGGACCATACAGACACCTATTGGTCAGAAATGTGTTTATAAGGCCGAGGACTCATCAGGCGGGAGGACTCGGGCGGATATTGGCAAACAGAAGGTTTGCTGGTGTTTGTCAAAGATGTAATGCGCGCGCAACACTGAAGGCCTGTGACAGGGGTTTCGGAAACGTATATCTTTATGGTCCCCGGATTTGCTTTCAGCGAGCCTCGTGGCCCAGTGGTTAAAATGCTATGTTTGTGATACGACGGCCCAGGTTCGATTTTTTAGAGGTTTTGTTTGTAAAAAGTTTTTTTTTCTTCATTTTGGGTATGCCTTGGACAGAGTTGGGATAGTTACTTTTAAAATAACTAGTTACCAGTTACAGGTAACTTTTCATAAAGTAACTAAGTTACTTGGAAAAAGTCATTTCTTTAAAAAATAAGCTAAGTTCCTAAAGTAACTTAGTTACTTTTAAATAACCAGGTTACTTCTTATTTAAATCAAATAAAAAGGATGAAGAATAAATAAATTAAGAATTTTCTTTGCATCGCCGAAGTATGCTAAAATTAAAAAAAAATACGAATTATATAGTAAAATAAAACTCCGAACAATAGATAAGATAGCTATAATAAATACATAAAACATAAAGTAGTATAATGATTCATATTCAAATATTTGAATTGAAAGACTGACTCGTCAGGAGCGGGACTGGCGGGAGAGTCGACATTGTAAGAAGCATCTAAAGTAACTATTTTTGTAACTTAAGTTACTTTTTGTAACTAAAGTTACTTTTGAACTTAACTTACTTTTCAAAATAACAATGACAAGTTACTTCGCAAAAGTAACTAGTAACAAGTTACTTTTGCGATATTTAAAAATGCAACTAAATTACATTAACTAAGTTACATTCAAGTAACTTAGATACGCTCAAGTAATTTAGTTACTAGTTTCTGCCAGCTCTGGCTTTGGGTTAATTTTGGATGGTTGCGCTCCCGTAGCGAGCGTAGTTCCATGCATGAAGTGATAAAAATATAAATGTAAATAAACATTGTGATGTGCGCGCAAGCCCAAGATTCGTCAAATGGTTCCAAAAAAAGGGAGTTTTGGCAGTTAAGGCCGAAAACTTTAAGAAGAAAGAAGACTTCAGAAAGGACTTAACCATAAATAGCTGATGGTAAACATTGTAAACAATAAATTTGTTTTGATTGACTTAAAATGTATGGAAGATGATCTTAAATAGGTGATAGATGAAGCAACAAGAAGTTTTTAGCGTGATTGTACAACATGGATCGCTTAAAATTATGTCGTGCTTGCCTTTCCGAGGGCCCCTCCACTTCACTCTTCTCTAAACTTACCAGTGAAGATGATTTTAATAGTTCTACCTTTGCCGATGCCCTTATGGAACTGGCGTCTATTACGGTAAGTGTTTACCCTGTATGTTTTGCTGAGATATAACTTGAAGAAAAAATGAAACATTTCCACTCGATCTAGAATCTTTGTCATGTTAGTGACACGAGCTCCAGTCAATTAGCCCCCATACCAAATGACATTTTGGATTAGCTCTGGTTAGCCCCTGTTTGGATAATTTATTTTCTATAGAAACAAGAATAGAATTAGGCAATAGTGTTTTTATTTTGGAGCTAACTTAATTTAGGGCTAGTTTATCAACATTTTATATTAGATATACTTACAAATAACAGTATAAAGTGGCAAACTGCCTTTGTAGGAGACAGTCCTGTCTTCCGATCACCTGAAATAAATGTCCTCTTTGTAAGCTGTTTTTTTACCATACTTTATTTTTAGATATTGGAGAATGATGGCTTTCCGAAAAGTATTTGTGGCAAATGTGAAGCCGAAATTACTTCTTTCGTAAAGTTTAAAAAGACCTGCGAAGATTCTAACACCACTTTACAGAAATGGTCAAGTGTTAAAGAAGAAGATAATTCTGTGAAAGTTTTTGATGATGAGAGTGTTACAGATATAAATAAACCTAATGAGCTTTTAAACAAGGTGGGTAGATAGACTCTTTTCATTTGAACTAACTGCCTAATGCTAGAAAGTGTATTCATTTGAAATTGTTAAGCTAGAACCATCTGATGAAGTAGCACTGAACATTTAGTTATTGAAACGAAAAGATTTTCTACAGTGGTTTTATATAATACGACGGATGGGGCCACATTTTCCTGCTTTCCATTAATGGATTTTTTTTTATCATTAACTTGATAATCAAATACACTTTCTGCATGGATTTGAAGCTGATCTTTGGGTCTCTTTTTATTATATTTGCAAATGTTTGCAACTATTTTACAGTAGGCTGCAAAGTCTTGGGAAAATATAGACATTAATTAAACAAGTAAATTTAGATATACGGAGCATTATACAATATACCTACTTATATTTAGAATTTTTACGGAAATTCAATAATCAAATTATAGGCGTTCTACTTAAAAAGTATTTTTGTCTGCCACACTTTTTTGGGATGCTTTGCATTATGGGAAGAATGTTGGACTCTGAATGTTCTTAAAAGAAGAAAAACTATTTCAGTTGTTGACCTGGCATTTAAAAATTATATTATTGGCTTAAAAATAAAACAAAAACTCTTTGTTTGGTAAAAATCCTTTTATGCCAAAAAAAAAACTGTGTATGTGATATAAGGACAAGGTAAAGAATATTGTTTTTGCACAACAATATTAAAACAACTGAAACAACTTTATTTTCGCTATTTCCGACTTTATACATTTGCCAATTAGTGGCGGTGCTAAGAAGCAATTGGTATCACGGTCTTGTATAAAGCCACTGTAGTTTTCTGGTAGGCAACGCCCAGAAATCCTTAAATTTTGTTGTCATCAGCTAACAGATTTTATCTTACTTTTCCAGTCATGAGTGGGCGATGTTTGCTCAACTATATAAGCTATACATTTTCATACAAAAACTATCCTGAATAACATGAAGCAACATTCACTGAAATTTTTTCTTTTTAATGCCCTATAAAGCTTGAATTTTTCGAAATTTTCATACCGCATATATTGATTACTATTTATAACCAATGCAAAACATATTTTTAATTATATAAGATCCAATAAATTTTATTTTTGAAGGCATGTTCATTAATATAGTGTACAATAATGAAACTATTTTCAGCGTAACCAAAAGGCAAAAAAAGACAAGACAAGAACGAAAAAACCTAGATCTCTAAAGCCACTTAAGTACACGTGTGACCTTTGCAGTAAATCTTATAAATTTCAAAAAAACTTGGATAGGCACAGATGCATAAAGCCAGAAGAGTTGATCATCGAGGAAGACAACCCAGGAAGAGTTGGCCTACGGGAAAGAAAACCTAGTCGTGCGGAAAACAATGTTGAGGCTGAAGTGAGTATCAAAATGTAATATGGTCAAGCTGATGCTGATTCTGCTTTTAGTGGTCAACTTGCAAAATGATAGCTTACTATATTTATAAAATGGAAATAAGGCCGGATTTTACCGCGTTTTCAAATTAAAAAATCCAGAAATATAAACAACACAACTAAAGATTTCTTGCTAAATTCAATACATCGTCTCTGGAATGAGTTAACAGAACAAGTGCTATTTTATCAGCTAAAAGGCAGATAGCTTTTTGTAAAATTTGCCAATGGTTTGTGTACAGCTTTATAAAATATTGTTAGAAATTTAAAACATTTTAGTTATCTGTGTGGATATTGGATATCAAATTGTTTAGTATTATCGAAATAAGGCCGTTTTTAGTGTCCACAATATAAGTACCATAAAATTTGCAATATAAACAGTATATGCCACAAGAGTGTTAATACAAGATAACTTAAACAGTGGATATTATTGCACAACAAAATTAATGCTTTTACGAATATTAAACTAATTGTTCCTTCAAAACCTAGGTGGGCAATTTAGGAATACTCAATCCAATTGTCCAATTATATAAGGAGTAGCTTAAGGATTAAATGCGCCGTTCAATAGTAAATTTGAAAGAAATCTGAAATTCTTGAAACAGATTGCTATTTATTGAAAATAAGCTTATTTTTTTAGACAGATGTAAACGACGATCTGCCTAAAATAGAAAATGACATTGAAGACAATGGAAACAAAGTTAGTGATGAGGATTACTCAGATCAGGTAGATATGATTTGGATTTGTTTTTATATTTTATGAATAGGGAGGCTTTTCGTGTGGGTTTATTTAGTTTTCTACTTTCCTTCTAATAAAATTTCTTAATCTTGTACTACTGCAGTAATACTGAGGATGTCACGAACTATTGTAGTATCTAATCAGTTGCTAAGTTCTTTGATAGCATGATTTGTGCAAAGCTTGCTTGAAAATATAAGGGTACAATAATTGCTGTGAGCTAGTTTGGATGATTCTCCGATGGAACGAAAAGTTTGAGACCTTTTGGTTGTAAAATATCATTAGACTAATTAAAACTTTTCAAAAGGTAGAAACAAGAATCTAAAAATGAGTCATATATTAAAATAGAACGGGTAGAATGCAGCAAAGACATTTTGTTTTCTAATGGACATTGGACAGTTTATCATTTTTACATCCTTGAACTCCGTGCTAAAGTAGTTCTCTTCATAAACAAAACAACCAATAATATTAATTCACCACAGAAACAGGTAAATAACCATGTTTTTGCTTCATTCGTCGTTCCGTCGGCTTTCCCCAGGGTTTTTACTGTGCCCCCTTTATGTTTAATCTGCTTTAATGATATGGTAAGTATGATACAATACTCTTCAGTGATAATGCAGATGATCTGAAAATGCACCAGCGGACTGAATGGTGAGAGAGCTACTCTGTAGAGCTGCAGACTGGTCTTGATGCTTCATGGGAATGGTAACCACGCAATAATTTGAAGCTGATAAGTTATTATTGAAATAGCAAATAGTTTTATAGGACTTATGGAATTCATAATGATATAATATTGAATTTGTTGTATTTGCTAGGATGTCATGCTTTTGATATTGCTGGGTCTTGTTTATAGATAGTTTTTAATTATTGTATCTCGCCAAAATCCATCAAATGTCGTTGCTGTTCAATTCTTAAATAACCTAGAGTGGTGGGGTCGCTATAATATCCTGCCTTTATTAACATGGTAGGTATCATTTAGGCGGAGCTTTTATGTTTTGTTGCTTTTATGATATTAAACCATATTTTCCAAAATTGATTTGAATGTTCCTAATTCAAGCCTATGTAAATTCGACCACACAACTTATTATAGCATGCATTCTTCAATTAACAAGACTTTCCATTTATTGAATGAGAGTGATGTTACTAAACAGACCCAAGAGATCTAAGGTCATGCCATAGAAGAAGCAAACGCATTTATTTCAAATGTTGTTGGTAGATGATTTTCTGCTTATTGTTGAATGTTGTTTATGTATTTTAACAGAGAATATATTTACTTGCCTCGAGGTTCTAGGTGAAACGTATCATTCAATACACCCAATCATTTATCAAAATTATGCATATTCCGATATACGGTCGGTGTCGCTCGTGTTGAGTTGTGAAGTACTTGTCTCTTCCGTTATAAATTGGTGTGTATGTATGGTGAAAAAAAAAAACATTGTGTTTGGTATCATCTTGTTTGTAGAGTAGTGGTGTACTTTTGTGTGTGAAAATATTTTTTTCTTGAAACGTCAGTAAATCCGTCATTACTCGACTGTGTAGGCGGCCGTGAAGTTTCATTTTTCCTCCGCCGGAGCTTTACTTTTCACTTTTCCGCCGGCGGAGGTAAAAGTGTTACCATAGCAACATAGATACAAACAAACAACAAAGCAAGCGTCAACAACTCAAGAATTATTAAACTAAAATTTGTATTTATCACTCAATTTGTGCACTGCATTTCTAAAAATCACTAATTTAGGAACAAATTGGTTATTATTTAATCGAACTTACTCAATAACTGCTTATCAATACGGAATTAAAACGCAATCGGAGACGCAATTTTAAAAAAATAATTATTGTTGACAGTGTCATGCTTTATGTTACATTACTATAGCAACGACCTGTGCCTATTCACCGACACCGGTCTCAGCCGCCTTGCAAACCAACTTATCTTTGATAATAATTATTATTATTACTATTAAAAAGAGATATTTTTGCATTAATTTGTCGACATTTGAAGAAAAAACAGCATATTTTATGTGGAGGAAAAGTTACTTTTCATGGCTTGCTCTCTATTACCAGCCTCACTCCGTTCGGCTGTTAAACACGAGCGCGCCATGAAAAGTATCACTTTTCCTCCATATAAAATAATATACTATTCCGAGCTTACATGTGTAAGGAAAAAAACAATATAAAAACCTAAACTGTTGAAATATTTTAACTTCAAATAAGGAAAAAACATCATATATTTACACTTTATCAATAATAAATGTTCTTATTGCTTGAACTATTTATATTTTGGGAATAACTGTTTTATACATACATTTTTTTTGTGCAGTACTGAATGAATGGCACCTTTAACAGAGCGATGAACTTTTTGTTTTGAACTGTGGAGTGTACAGATCCGTACTATTAGATTTTGCAAATCATTGATTGGGTTTTGGGACTCTGTATTGAGTAGGGGAGACTATCTGATTGCCTGGTTACTATTTTCTATCCTTTATCTTCTGCAGCGTTGCTTGTAGGACGCTAAATAAATCTGTGATTTTTATTAGAGGAATTCCCTTAATTCTTTAACATCGTGTCTCGAATGTGCAGTAATGCCAGATGCAGCAGACAATACATAGAAATAGATCGTCGTTCTGAGGAATGGAGTGCTCGATTTGTCGCGAAACAAAAACGAAAGATATCTTCGGTTGCGATGGTTGTAGGAAAGAAGTGTGTAAGCAGTGTGGAGGACTGTCCTCTTCTGAAGTCAAGGTACTGGAATTGCGCAATAGAATTATGAAATTTTATGGCCCTAGTTGTACCAAATTTAAAACATTTAAACTACTACAGGGTGTCATAGAAAGTAAGAATGAGAATATCGACTCCAAGAACGAAATAATAAACCTATTGAAGAACGAGATTGACCAATTGAAGAACGCCAAACCCATCAACAATTATTCAGAAATATCATATGCTAATGTAACCAGAAAACCAACCCTGGCAAATATAGGGCCTGTGTCCCCGATTTGATTATTCGTCCAACAAAAAAGCAGCTTCATCAAAAAACTAAAGAGGACATCACAAACAAAATTAATCCATCACAGTTGAATGTTGGCATAAAGAAAACGAGAATTACAGGTGATGGCAATATGATCATAAAATGTCCTACTAACAGGGATGTGGACGAACTGAAGCGAGCAGCCGAGGATCAGCTGAGAGATGGATATTAAATAATAACAACCAAAATGATGAAACCTAAAGTCAAAATTCCAGGATATGAGGGCAACAAACCAAGGGAAGAAATCCAGGAGTGTATAAGAAAGCAGAACAGTTGGATCCAGGAGAGTGATGAACTAAACATAACATATGTGAAGGAAAGGAGAAACTCGGCGGCTACAATCTTTGCAGAATGTTCGGCGGGACTCTTTCACAAATTCATGGAACATAAGAAAATTTACCTTAAGTGGAGCAGATGCCCTGTCTATGAGGACTTGAATGTCTCAAGATGTTATAATTGTCAGGAACTTTATCATAAAATCAATAAGTGTACCAAAAGACAGTATGCGAATGGTGTGCCGGCGAACATTCAATAGCACAATGTCAAAGAGGGGTAAAAAAGTGTAATAACTGTTTACAAGCAAATAGCAACTTTAAAACAAATTATAAGGTAACACATGTAGCATCTGACCCAGATTGTCCAAGCTATAAATATCACTTAGAAATATTAAAGAATAAAATACAATACAATATATAATGTTCAAACCACCTCATGATGAAATACTAGCTCAATTGGACAGTGTGGGAAATGATGTGCAGGAATCCTTTGTGGATGAGGCTTCGCTTGCTAGGCAAATTACATTAAAAAACAAAGTATTAAACATTTTACATCTTAACATTCGAAGTGTTAAAAAGAACTTTGATTAGCTACTTATATTCCTAGAAATGTATCACCTGACATATTGTGACATTATTATATTAAGTGAATGTTTCCAGCTTTCATCAAGTGATGTTTCTAACTTACCGGGTTATAGTTCATTTTACAATCAAGGCGATTTTAACAAAAATGATGGTCTACTAATCTTTATAAAGGATGAATTGAACGCGAATGTGAACCATATAAAATTAAGCTTATCAGGTGTAACCTTGAGTAGAATTACACTTGGCCGCTGCAATATGTCTTTTGGAATTAATGCTATAGCATTAATTAGTGGTTTGTATATAACAAACCACCTCCTATAGTAGATATTTTGCTCATAGAAGATTTAAGACAATTTTTCCAAAATTCGTTAACACAGGGCACTGAAATAATAACGGGGGACCTCAATATAAACATCCAAAATCATGTCAATAACACAGTAAATGAGTATTTGTCTCTGATGGCACAGAATGGTTTTGTCTCCCACATCAATTTACCTACTAGAGTAACGTCTGAATCATCTTCTTGCATAGACCACCTATTCATTAGACAAAAATTAAAGTTAAATAACTAAATACTGAATCATACATTCTTGACACAGACACAGATCATTATCCTATAATGCTAAACATAAATCTTAGCTTCAATGACAATAATGCTGCAGACAAGAATCAAAAATTTAATTATTACAAGAATACCACCTTTAAAAAATATATCAAGCCACGACTGGTCTGATATTTATAATTCAGAGGATGCGGAACATGCAACTTGTTCCCTTTTGAACATTTTCACACATTTTTTAGACCAAGCAACAACCAATCGTTAAAAAAAACCCAAATTCAAAAAAATTCAAGATTGAATAACCATTGGCTTAATCACTTCAATAAAGCATAGAGATTCTCTTAAAGAAAGATTAAAGAACAATTACAACGAAGTACTAAAGGCAGAATATATTAATGAATTAAATAAATTCATAAAAAAACAAAAATACAACTTTTTTAAACAAAAAATAGAAAGCAATAAAACTGACATTAAAACCATATATAA
This sequence comes from Pissodes strobi, assembly GCA_016904865.1. Lineage (NCBI taxonomy): Eukaryota > Metazoa > Arthropoda > Insecta > Coleoptera > Curculionidae > Pissodes > Pissodes strobi. The sequence continues at coordinate 344,173 of MU184013.1, forward strand.
AATAATAAAGGATGCAACAAATGCCAGGAAAAAGAACTCAAAAAACAATTTCTTATTTTTGGATGAAAATAATATGAACTTTTCTATTATTTTCTATTTTTATAAATATTTTTCCGAAATTGGTACTGAAATGGAAAGAAAAATAAAAATACCACAAAATCCATATGTGGTAAATGAAAGTCTACAAACGTCACTGTATCTGAGCCCAGTAACAAAAAACGAAATTATAGAGCACATATCCTCTCTTAAAAATGATAGCTCCCCAGGCAAAGATGGTATTTGTGCAAGGCTAATAAAATTTGTGCAGAATGGATCACATTATGAATTTGATTTTCAAAACAACTAAGATACCCAGTCATTTTAAAGAATCTATCATTACTCCGATACACAAAAGAGATGATAAGAATAAAATGCAAAATTATCGCCCTATCAGTTGAATAAACAAATTCGCGCAAAAGTGTTTGAAATGTGCTTGAAAAATAGACTGATTCCGTTTTTTAACAAACACAATATACTCTCTGATAATCAGTTCGGTTTCTCTGAGGGTTTAAGCACGACAGATGCAATGTATTCCCTTGTCGCTGAAATTACTAATAATATGAATAATGGTAAAAAAACGATATCTGTTTTTATAGACCTTGCAAAGGCTTTCGATACAGTGCCTCATCAAAGGCTTCTAGAGGTGCTATCACACTACGGAATCCGGGGCACGGTGTTGGAACTTTTCAGGAATTACTTGCTTGACATAGACCAATATCTGAAGCTGAATGACACACTCAGCCAACCTTTAAAGATTAAAATAGGAATACCTCAAGGTACAATCTTAGGACCAATACTTTTTATAACCTACATAAACTCCTTACTTAAATTTAACATCAATGGAAAAATAATTTCTTACGCTGACGATACGGTTCTGATTTTCTCTGGTGAGACTTGGCAAGACACAAAAGAGAAGGTGATTCGGGGTTTACTTGACGTTAAACGTTGGCTGGAATCCTTCATATTGACAATAAATTTAAGCAAAACAAATTATATTGCTTTTTCGCTTACAAAAGCGAATAGACCAAACTTCAATAACATTAATACAGGTGATGGGAGGGATGATACCATTCTGGAAGTCTCAAGTGCCAAGTACCTGGGGGTGATCATTGATCAACACCTAAAGTGGACCGAACACATTTCTTATCTCACAAAGAAAATACGTTGTTTAATATAAAAATTTTATATACTAAGAGAATTTTTGTGTACCAGACTGACTGACTACTTTGGTTTACAAATCACTGGTTGAATCTTTAATTAGATACGGGTTGACTATATGGGGTGGTACATACAAAAGTAACTTGCAACCTCTAAGGACCATACAAAATTATATCTTAAAAGTAATATTCAATCAAAATAGACTATATCCAACTAGATTATTATATGGTTCGGACATCTGCAACATAGATTGTTTATACATTCATTCTGTTTGTTCATACATACACAAAAATGCGAAACTAAAAAGATTCGTCAATCACCAGCATCTAACTAGAGCCAATGTAGACAAACATCTAATTACCCCAAATATCAAAAAATCTATCAGCCTAAAATTCATGGATTATCTGGGCTCCAAATTTTATAATGAACTTCCAACTAATATAAAGAGAATTGCTTCAATCAAAACATTCAACATTAATAGCAAGACTTTTATCTTGGAAAATACTGAGGTTTTTTCGATTAGGGACCGAACATATTTGATTAGATAAAGAACCCCCCCGGATTATTTGTTTTGCCTGGGTTTATATTCACTTACCAGTTTTTCTCTATCTCTCTCTTTTTTTTCATTTGTTATTTTCTTTTGTTTTCCTTTTTTTACATTTTTATTTGTACTTTAAAGTTTTATTGCAATTTTGTTCCTTCATTTGGTCTAGCCAAGAACCGACTCGTACTTTGAGTATTGTACAAATGGAAATATTACTGATATTATTACAGTCAATTATGTTGGCCACACTAGGGAAACATACAGATGTCTTGAAAATCCAGGTATCCCACTCACTAGCCATAAGTAATAAAAATGCTGTATTTTCCTTTTGTAAAAATTGTAATTTGTAAATGTTGTTGTTGAATAAAATTATTATAAAATTATTAAATTCCTGACTGCCTTTAGTCAATAAATTGTTTTGATTCATATCCTAAGAAACCTATGTTCTGCATATATTCTAACCTATCAAGGTGATCATAATATGGCGCCTAAATTCTTTCACTATTTTCCAAAATGGACCTGTTTTTAAGTTATCCTGGATTCAATAAGTTTGGGAAAATAAGACAAATGCAGACTTGCTGGATTTAAAAATGGAATTGAAATTCTCTATATCTCTCCGTTAGATATTTTAGGTTTTATTTGCAAATAAAATTAAAGTTACTGCTGAATTTATTAAATAAATATATATTGATTATATTATTTTTAGGATGACGTTAAAGATGACATAAAAGACGATTCTTCAGAAGACTCCGATTTTGCAGCGGAATATAAGTGCAATACATGTAGTCAGACTTTCAGGTACAAGAGCCTATTGGTAGCACATGAACAGAAACATAGTGCAGATCGTCCTTTCTTATGTAATATATGCGGAAAAGGATATGCGGATAAGTACGGTTTGAAAAGCCATTTATCCACTCATTCAGGTAACATTTCATATTTTGTTTTAAAGTCGGCATTCACTATCGTGCCTCACACATAGTTTAACTTTCTCCCAGCAGATCCGGTTTCCTAAAGAGATTATCTATGTTATTAGACTAGGTCTCTGACAGCAGTTTTTCAATCAAAGTTAGTTCCTAATACTTGCAGTTGCAGGATGGGCCCATAAAATTTGCTCATCATGTTATATGCATGGCCGACACTCTGCATTCTGTGCCAGGCAGTCTATAATACATTTGGTGCTTAAACTTGCAGCATCTCATCTCCAAACATATTAGAGTTTTAAGGTGTAATCTGTTTAAGTCCAATAGTCTTCCTGTTTGCTTTTGTGTCAAGGAGTGAACGCCTTCAAGTGAGTCAATCCCCTAGTCTCAGCCAGTGATACAATGATTTACTCTATGATTGAACGCGAAATATAAGTAGCTCAACATCTGTATAAGCTCTAGCTTAATGCAGTTATTGAACGAAATAAAAACACAAACCTAGTACGTGGGGCGTAATTTCGGAACCAAATGATCTCACCTACCTGCATAATCCAAGCAATAAAATAATTGATTAGGTGCTTTCGACACTAACAGTATCAGGTCAAGTTCGCTGTTCCTGTATTGTGACGAGTCTTTATATAATGCTTGGTGTCGAAGTTTCTTTCGCCAATTTAGTATCTCCTCTACTCACAGTGATTGGTAGGTTTCAGCGCGGAGTCGACTTTTGGACACGCTGTCTCTTCCGTAGAACTACTGCCTCTCCAAACTGCATACTTGTAGTAAGACAAACGTACTATTTATAATGTGATATCAATTAACTTTAGGTACTTACATAATTATCGATAGAAAGTCATGTGTTTTATATGGGCAAATATTTAGTCCTCATATTTCCAGCATGGAGTGCTATATAGTTTTGTATGATGGTTCTTTAAATATGTCCTTTAATATACGATTTATTTTCGAAAGTTATAATATATGTTGCTATTAGGTATTTTAATGGTTAAAATGTAAATATGACATATTGTTATTTATAGTAGCAGAGTTACTGGTTAAACCTGTGACACAGATCTCCGGAACTTCCGCAGGGCTATCGGTATAGAATGCCCAGATTGTCTACCTGATCTTTTTTGGCAAAATGGTTGCAATCATGTAATATGTGGCATCATTTTTTAGATGACCGGCCATATATGTGCAAATATTGCGGTTCTCGGTTCAGAACCCAGGGAGCAGTCCGTGTACACGTAAGAACCCATACGGGAGAACGTCCATACAAATGCAGTCATTGTCAGAAATCTTTTACCCAAGCTGCTAATTTACAACAACATGAACGAGTTCACACTGGCGAAAAGCCATATGAGTGTGCTATTTGCAGCAGACGGTAGGTAGAGCACTTTATTGGGTTGTTTTGGTATTAAGCCATTTTTACAGTGTGGCTATTAATCTCTATTTCCTTAATTGATGATCTGAGCCTAAAGTTCTCTGTCTGCTTACCAGTATAATAATGTATGCCTTTTATTTAGACCCATATACATAATAAAAAATGTACAATGAATGTTGCATGTCAATACCTGGCACAGTCTAGCTTCAATAGCTACTCTCCTAAACCAAAAAATGGCATGTGTTTAAAAAATGACAAAGCGTTGCTTAATTGAGTTTTCCTAGATGATGGTTTATCTAGATATTTTTTTTTTTTTAAAATCAAGCACCAGTTGAAGTTCATTTCACTTTGGTAGGCTTGTAGCTAACGAATGGGGGTAACTTGGAGCCAGTTGACACTGTTATAAGCCTGGGTATGTGTATACTTGGAAATTTGAGGTTTGTCTCAAGTAAGGATGGTTAGCCAGAAGTCATACTCGGTTTTGAGGGTATCTATTAAACAAGGGCCTAAGGACAAGTATCTTCGACGGGCTTGTCTTGAGCCATACTAACTGTGTAAATATGATATTTCAACTTTGCTTCAATTTTCATTCCAGTATCAGTCTACAAAACAAAAACAACAAATCTAGGGTCAGTTTCACTTGTGGATTTAAGGGAAGCACTGTAGCTGTTTGGGCTAAAAAAATGGCTAAATAGGTATAGCTGAAGTAAACTGCACTGGGATACTTATGTTCACAAAGTACTTTTAAACTAACACCCATTTATACATTAGAGAGCAACTGATTCATACATCGGCGATCCACAGTATCAGCACTCGTAATACGTATCTTTTGAAAATTCAAAATTATCGAACATCCCCTTTAAACGATCTTTCCGCTATAATACCACGATCTTTATATCTTATTATATTTATATATACTCACCTTAATAAACACGGTAATTGCCTGTTTTATAAATGTTGTCTATAAATCAGGATGACTATAAAGTAGTATTTATTAACAGAGCATATAATTTATTATATTATATGCACATCTATATAATACATACAGATAACCAAATAAACTGAGTTATTTGAATTCGTATATTTTAATTTTAGAAATCGTAAATATTTTTGTAAGGCACATGATTGTATTCCGATTTTTTTTTGTGAAATATCCTCTACATTCCCGCTTTTCCGTCTCTATTTTCTGAACTATATAATAGAGTTGATGGAGAAATGTTTGAGTTTTAGGTTTAATCACAGTGGTAAACTCAAAATACATTTGAGGTCTCACAGCGGTGAAAAACCTTACGGTTGTCCATATTGTGAGAAATGTTTTGCGATGAAAGAGACCCTGAAGAAACATATATGGACCCACACAGGAGAACGACCAGCAAACTACAAGGTACAATACATGACGAAAAAATTATATTAGGTGCATTATAGAATTATTGTCAAAGAAATCAGGCACACGTTTTTTTTTGTAGGTAATGCAGGTAGTGTACGTCTAACTGGTAAAAAAATGCATCTCTTTTTTTGCTAAATGTATAAAGTTTAAGAAATAAAATGAGTGAATTTACTGTATTTATTCATAGCTTGGGAGAGTCTTATTTCGTGTTGTTGACTGAGCATTGGTTAAAGCCCGAAGAGACATGTTTTATACCGGGTTACTCAAAAGTATCGGTTTATTGTCGAAGTCAGTTGGGTCATAAAGGTACTATGATCTTGATTAAAAATTTATTTTTGGACAGCTTTCCCGTATAAGTTATTCTAAGTATGATCACTTGATAGAGGAAGGTATATTTGAATTTTCTACTGCAGATCGCAAAAATCTATATGTAGTTTGCATTTATAGATCACCGAACAATAGTGTGAAAGAGAGACTTCTATCAAATATATCGGTTTCTTCCAGGATTATTATTTCTGGGTATTTTAATGTTAAAATTCGGCTGATTGTTCAGGGTTGTTATCTTTGAATTTTCGCATGCTGGTTGGTCAACCAACTCGCATTTCCGCATACTCAAAAAGCATAATTGATTATGTTTGTTTGAATTTTGCAGATCATGAGTCTATTTTGGTCAAATTCACAATCAACAAAGTGAAACCATTGAAACAGGTTAGGTATGGCCGAATATATAGCACATTGAACTTCAGAAAGTTCCACGAGTTATGCAGTGAGACAAACTGGCAGGTGGTCCTTGATTCTTCGAATTTCTTGGCTGATTTTAATAAAGTTGTTCTATATAATTTAAAAAAAGCTTTCCCTTTCCGTAAAGTAAAGGAAAAGAGAAGAAAACTATGGGTCACATGACGTATAAGAAGGTCCTCCACTAACCTAAGATCTTTGGATAATATTAGGAAGTATACAAATTGTTTATTTTTTGATGATTATTTTAATAAATACAGAAGGGTCTACAGGAAGGTAATAAAGGCGTCCAAGGAAGCTTACTACAGGAGCAGGTTGCAAGTAACAAAATAAAAGAAAATTGAAATATTGTTAATGAGTTAAGATGTAATTTAAATTCATATAATCAGGTTTCGATGGAGGGTGACATATTAAATGAATTTTACTGTAGTACAGCTGAAACTCTGACTGCTGGTCTCCAATCTAGAGTAGATCCTATGTCTTATTTAAGACAAATCTCTATTTCTGAGTCGTTTTATTTGGTCCACACGGACATGACGGAACTATTGGGAGTGTTTCACTCAATTAAAAATAGAAAGTCATCAGGAATTGATGAAATATAAATGAGAGTGCTTGAGGCCCTTCCTAAGCGAGCTCTTGTGGTTTTGGTTGACGCAATAAATGAATCATTTGACTCTTTAAATACTGCAGTCATCAGGCCGCTTTATGAGGGGAACGATTCAGATGTCCCGGGAAATTTCCGTTCCATTTCTTTGCTCCCATCGCTGTCCAAAATTGTTAAGAGGATTGTCGGGGAAAAAGTTTTGAAGTATCTCAGAAAGCATAATTAAGAATCAATTTGGTTTTCAGGAGGCAAAAAGCACTTCCGGTGCAATTTTTCACTTCTTGGAAAGTCTCTACTCAAGCTTGAATGATGGAGATGTGGCTGCAGCGGTATTCTGTGATTTTTCTAAAGCATTTTATTGCGTATATCATAGAATATTGCTTGACAAGCTTTTTCACTATGGTTTTGAAGTGGTTTGAGTCGTACCTTGGGGACAGAAGTCAGACAGTTAAAAAGTCTCAAATTTATGAAGGCTTAAAAATGTTTAATCATTTACCTGATGCATTGAAAAATGTTAGATCTCTAAGTATCTTTAAAAAATCTGTCTCATCCCTACTCAAAAGTAAAGCCTATTACAGTTTTACAGAATTTTATAACGATGATTTTAGGGATTATTAGGCGCACATATATAAAGCTTGTAGCTATAGGTTAGTGTCTATGTTATCTACTGCTGTGTATTATGTATTATTTACTTTGCTTTGGTACTTTTGAATTGTTGACTACAGTTATTAATTATCTATCTCTGTATACAGCTTTGTAACAAATACTTCGTATTTCCACAATTAAGCATTTATTTATTTATTTAAGTAATCGACTTAGACAAGCCCATGCATTATTATGCAAATGCTGTTGTAGTTATTCAAAAATATCATTTTACCCGAATCATTTAAAGTATGTTATGTGCAGCTTGAAAATACAATCAGTATGTGGTTTTATGCGCGTATTAAACAAAGACCCAGGGGACATAAAAACAATAGGTTTCATTGTCAGAACGTTAGCAAGTTTAATATTAAGTTGGGGTTTGGAACCATTGGCAAAATGCACTGCAACAGAGTTTTATCCACTTAATCGAAACAGAATTTTTGCACTCGACGTGCGTTTGGCTAACCATGTTAGCATTATCAGGAGCTAAAACTGAAAGTTTAATATTGACCTAATCTTACGTAATTGTTTTTCATTTTCATTCTTTCATTAGTTCCAATCATTCTATTTATCTTTTTCTGTTTTGAGCTGCCAAGGGTTCTTCTCCAAACTCATTAAAAACTTTTACGAGTTTTACCTATTATTGGTTTATTCTTTATTTTTACGTTTGTCTGGTATTAATTGTGCCTGTTTCGCTTGTTCATTGTTCTTTCAGTCTTCTCATGCCCCATCTTTTTGTGGGTATATTTCTTTTCAATTTTTAACATTCAAATTAGAGGACTAGGACAGCACCAGGGCATAGTCGATTTGGTTTCTATCTGTATTATCAATTCAGTCTTGTGCTGAAATCCATGTGAAGGTGTAAAGTACGGTAAGTGTTAGATACCACGTAACTATCTCTCCTGAAAACAATTTGAGCCATTTTCCACGTCCATTTCTTGTGTCAATCCATAATGACCAATAAATTCGCTTTTTCCTTTGTCAGTCTTGGCATTTACCTTAGCCATCATTACTGCTGGTATGGTTCAAGTTTATTTAATTTCACTGTAGTGCTATCCAAGCAAATTGCTACCATTCTTTATTATATTTATTAACTTATTGTATTTAAGGTTTTTAGACTTATAGTGCTTCCCTTTATAAGAGTCAGTCAGAGTTTTTCTTTATATTTTTCGATTCCTTCAAAACCACTAATGTCATAGGTATATTAGGACTTTTGAGACACCCGGTACCTATTTAGCTCTCTGTAGAGCGATCTTAAAAATGTCCAATACAAGATATAATATCTGATATTCCATATTATTTTGACAGATGAAATATTTTGTAATAATTTGGCTTATAAAATTTGTATTCTTTCAGCCGAAACCACGTCCTGACACTAGTCACATTATTCCATCGCATGAATGCAACATCTGCCATAAAATGTTCAAGTTTGCAGCCAACCTTAAAGCCCATATACGTAGGCACACAAAGGAAAAGCCATACTTATGTAGCACCTGTGGAAAATCTTTTTCTGAGAAGCATGGTTTAACAGTTCACTTAAACACTCATACAGGTAAGGATATATAATTTGTAAATAAATTTACGTATATAATTTAATTTTATTTTGCGTTTAGGCGGTTAATTTTTAATATGAAATGTTAAGATCCAGTTCAAAAATATTAGTCCCAAACACTAAATGAATTTACTGTCGAATCCTGTGATGGCAGCTAGACATAGAAGCAAATATATCCCAATCATCACCAACGGACGCTATTAGTTCTTGGCGTAACTAGGACAGAGATGATTAAACATCTCCCGATGTAGCTAACTTGGTTAGCGAAACGTCCATCAGGGGCGCAAATTCTGTTTCGGTGTTGTGGTGTATTTTGTCGAAGGTTCCAAACCCTAAATTAATATTTTATTTTTATTTCACAATGAACATATATTCATGTAAACATTCTAATATTTGGGTTTATTAATCTCTTGACTTGTGGAATCTGGTTGTTTAAAGGACTGGGAGTTTTCCCTTTTCATATCTGAAAATTGAGTCTGTGCTTTATAAATGGCTGATGGTCTTGGGTTTTTCAAATTCAAATAAATTTAAAATTTTTTATCGACAAAGCATGAGAACATATAAATAAGTTTAAAATACATATAACCAGAAGAAAGTCAAATACTACAACACTAACAATAGGTTCATTACCGAAAATTTAAGAATACCTCATAGCGTGTCCCGGTAGAACTCCTCCAAATTGTAGTATGCTATACTTAGAAGCAATTTCCTAAGTAAAAAGCGAAAAGATTTTAGAGTCTGTATTGATTTCAGGCTGCTCGGCAGGTGATTGTATAATTTACGACCTTTAAAAATGAGGGATTTCTTAATTGAAGTAGTCCTTGGGATATGTAGAGGTAAATTGAGGTTCTGACGGGTATTGTAAGGAGGAGAAGGACCCTGAACCCTAAAACGATTTTTAAAAATAAGAATAGATGTCTCCGGAATAAAAAGCGATGTAATAAGGGTTAAAAATTTTTGAGCCACAAAATGTGGCCTACAAGAATCTCTCTGACTTATGTTGACAATAAATCGAAGTGCTTTTTTTTGAGAACAAAGAGCATATTCAAAAGTCCCTGATTGGAAACACCCCAAAATGGGATACCATATCTCAGGTGGGACTCAAAAATCGCAAATTATACATTTCGCGCTAGTTGTAGGCCCAACTCCTCCCTAAGAACTCTAAAAGCAAAACAGCCGGATGAAAGTTTCTTACTCAAGGTTAAAATATCCTCAAACTCACCAGCAATTAGCACACCAAGAAACTTGGACACTGAAACAATGTGAGTCTTAGTCAAGTTCAAGCAAAGGCAATTAGAGTTAAACCATTCTTTAATAATCCTCAGACCATTCACTATAATTTCCTTAAGTCCTACCAGATTCCTATTCTGCCACAATATTGAGGTGTCGTCAGCAAAAATGGTAAAGGGTCCCGACGTTTTAAGGTAGACAAGGTCATTGATATATAACAGGAACAGGATAAGACCCAAAACAGAGCTCTGCGGAACTCCGCAGTCAACTCCCAAGACAGAAGACCTTTCTCCTGAGCCTACCACAGTCTGAGAACGCCCCTCAAGATAAGATTTAAACCAGGAGTCAGCCACACCCCGGAAGCCGTATCAATCAAATGCCTTGGACAGGTCACAGAACACCGCCGCACATGTCCAATCCAAAATAAACCCTCTCAAGGAAACTGTAAATTGCATCATGGGTCCGCTTCGATGTTTGAAACCCAAATTGCTTCTCAGTTATTAGGTTGAAGGACTGAAGGTAGTTCCAGATTCTTTTCTTTACAAGTTTCTCTATAACTTTAGATAGAGTTGGGAGTAGAGGGATTGGGCGGTAATTAGATGGGTCTTCCGAGTCACCACCAAATAGTAGGATCACCAAGGACGACTTCAGGCAAGCAGGAAACACTACCCTCGACCAAGACTCATTGACACAAGCAGAGAAAGCATCCAGAGCGCTATCAGGCAGCATTTTATCGTCTCCACACGATTTTTTGTTTTTTATCTCAGAAATATCCTCCACAATCTCCTGTCTGTATGTTTCGACAAAGCCAAATGAGCCAATGGTAGATATATTTCTGAGATACGACAAAGGGTCAGATTTACGTTACAATAAAACTTATTGAGGTGTTCTCGATCAATATTAGGACCATTGTGAGATGGCTTAAAATTACGAAAGCTATTAACTATATCCCAACTTTCCTTTTGCCTATTTTTTGCTTTAGAGAGTCTGTTATTATAGTGAGAGATTTTGGCAGCCTTTATGGTATTCTTATAAATGCTACGATATTTATTGCAATAATTTATGACATTCTGACTGTTCTGAATTTTTAACATAGTTCGCAGAGAGTGGAGGTTCCTACTCGAAATCCTAAGGCCTCCTGTGATCCAAGACTTTTCTTTTTTTACTTTTTTCCTAATCAACCGCACCGGAAAAGCTTCATTGAATTGTTCACACATTTAGTTGTAAAAACTGGCGATTGGATCTGAAGTCAGATGTAAATTTTACCAATTCGCACCAAGACATAGATGATTAAACTCATTGAAGTGAGTGTACTAAAAATTCTACCAGGACTACGCGTGGAGGCTCGAGCCAAATTTCTTGAACAATCAATGATGCCACTTACCGCCTCATGGTCAGAGAGTCCCGCATTGGCAGCTGAAGAGACCACATTTTCGTAATTTGAACATAAATAATCAATTGTGGTCGAGGAACTGTCCGAGACACCAGTCGGTTCGTCAAAGTGCATACATAAACCATCGGTATCAAGCAAATTTGCAAGCATTATAGTATTAACAGAGGATTTATCAACAAAGTTAATGTTAAAATCCCCAGTCACAATACATTTTGTTGAGGATGAAAGACACGAGAGTGCATACTAGTCTGCTGTCTTTATCATCCACCTGATGCGGAGTATAGTGTTTTTTGTGAATGTCTGGAGAATCTGTTAGTCCATTTATGTAAACGTAATATAACTTTAATTCATTGGTGGTGATTTTAACTATGATTTTAGATGTGGTGATGGAAATGTTTTGAATATTTTGAACGTTTTCAGCTCGTATGGCCTGACTCAATCTTTTTATGATTTCTCAAGAGTGCAGGGTCAGTCCTGCACTCTGATCGATAACATATTTTCTTCTGCATGTCTCCTCGAGAGAGGTAGTAGACGTAATTTTTTCAGATCATAGAGCCCAAATTGTGTATTTTGAGCCAGGTAAGTCTGCTGTGAGTGAGCCATCTTCCTCAACTGTGAGAAAGAGATCATTTTCTGAGGAAAACATAAACCATTTTGGTCACTTGCTGTCAAGGGAAAGGTGGTTTCCTGATCTGGAATCTGTGGATCTGGAGTGTAAATTCTCTCACTTCTTCTCTACCTACTATAGTCTATTTAATATGGCATTTCCCTACGAGTCCAAACAGAGAAAGTCTCGGAAAGTTAAAAGTCCCTGGATAACACAAAGTATAATTTTCGAGGGCGATGAATTGAGGCAGCTAAATAGACGTGTTGAGAGTTCAGGCGATTGCAACCTAAAACTCGAATACAACAATAGACTAAGGTGTCACAAACAAAAAATTGCACTTGCTAAAAAAAACTACAACTCCCGTAAGCTATCAACTTCCACAAATATCACTAAAACAGCATGGGACATAATAAACTCACATACTAATTCACAACATAGAAAAAAATCATTACCGGAGGTCCTTGTCTCTGGCGGGGTGGAGATTACTGGCAGTGATGAAATCGCTAACGCTTTCAACACTTTTTTACTGATTCGGTTAAAGAGCTTGCAGAATCCACATGTAAATTTGGGCAGTGAGACAATTCCTCAATCTATTTTCTTGTCGCCTGTCTGTGAGCGTGAGGTCTTGGAGTTGATCAACTCAGTAAGTGGCAAGAGATCTTGTGGTGTCGAGGGGGTACCCTGTAACCTATTGAGAAGCTGCGCCCAACAAATTCTAAGCCCTCTCACATATTTGATAAATATTTCTTTTAAAAATTGTAGTGCCTATATACAAAAAGGGCGATTCATCATGCGTGGAAAACTTTAGGCCAGTATCGCTCTTGTCAGCGTTTTCTAAGATTTTCGAAAAGGCGTTTCGGGGTAGGTTGATGAGCTTTCTGGATACATTTCAGATCTTGACTTGTAGGCAATATGGGTTCAGAGTCGGACGCTCAACGTCCGATGCTGTCTTATCTTTCTATTCTAAAGTACTTGACAATTTTAACAACAAGCTAAAGACACTGGAAATCTTTTATGACTTTACTAAAGCCTTTGACACCCTCAATCATAAAATTCTTCTTGAAAAACTGTCTCACTATGGAATCAGGGGGCCAGCTTATAATTGGATACTCTCATATTTGTCTGACCGAAGTCAGGCCATACAAGTGCAAGGTGACCACGGGATAACTCTTTCCGACTGGGTGAATATCAGGACGGGAGTGCCTCAGGGCAGTGTTCTTGGTCCGGTCTTCTTTTTGTTATTTATTAACGACCTGCCTCTACTAGCATGCGACAACTACATCACTCTTTTCGCGGATGACACGTCTGCTGTCATTAATGCAGATGACTATCAGACCCTTTGCGAGAAAGCAAACAGATGTGTGAGCGATATCTCTACATGGTGTGAGAAAAATGGACTTTGCCTAAATAGTGGAAAGACCAGTATTGTAGTGTTTACACCTCTGAGGGTCATCCAAGACAGAAGCCTCCTGGTTCCAGACAAAGTTGCAACTCTTATCCAGAGAGACTGTGTAAAATTTCTTGGTCTCTCTGTCGATCAACACCTCTCGGGATATGATCATATTGACCACATATGTAAGAAAATGTCCTCGAAAAATTTTGCTGTTCTGCAATTGCGTGACGTTGACGCAAGCACTCTGAAGACCTTTTATTATGGATCCATCTATCCCATTTTGTCCTATGGACTGCTGGCATGGGGTAATTCCAGCAACATCTCTAGAGTCTTGGTTTGTCAAAAGAAGTTAATAAGAACTATGTATCGACTTCCCTTCGGGGAGTCTTGTCGCCCTACCTTCAAATCAAGTTGTCAACCTGTATATTTTGCAGTCGTCCTGTAATGTATTCAGGAACTATAGCAGCTTTGAAAAGTGTGGCGATGTGAATCACTATCAGACTAGAAATGCGGACATGCTCTTTGTTCCTGGACTGTCCTGGAGCGCGACTGACAGGTGAGGGACGGGCCTGAAATCACCTCCATTAAAATATACAATCAACTGCCGATTGCCATAAAACATATTTCTTCTTTTCCTGGCTTTAGGAGCGAGCTGAAGGCCATGCTAGCTGAGAATCCGTTCTACTCACTGAGTGAGTTTTTTGAACATGTTTTCTAGAGGCGCTCATTCATTTCTAGCCCGCTATATGTATTTTGTGTTTTTTTAGTGTTTCTATGCTCCTGTACTTTTAACTATACTTTTAACTTTAACTTTGTAATTTTTTATATTATATTTTGACAATTCTAAAACATGTTGACATGTCTACAGAAATATACGTAAATAAATAAATAAATAAAGAATTACATCAAGACGCTTGAGGAATTCCTCCGCTGAGGCAGGTTCAGTGTGTGTATATATTGAAAGATCATGGGAATTAAAGTTTGGAAGAGGCAGTTATTTTGCATTAAAATACAAATCCTAGTATTTCTTTCAAAATGTTGCTTTTTATTTTAATTCTAAAAAATCCATTTTCTTGAAGATCTCTTTAAGTCTGTCCTACGATGGTCCTTACAATGGATTAGAAATGAGGCAAACTGTTGGAAGCCACTGGCTTTTATTGTATCTTAAGCAATTTTATCAGAATGTACAGTTGCATTATAGTGCAATAATTGAATTTCAACTATCCTAAAAACTCACTCTTTAGATTAGGTGTTGTAAAATTACCCACATTTAAATTTGTTTCTTATTTAATTTTTTTTTTAGTTTTGAATATTGAAATGTATCTAGTTTTAAAACATTTCTTTTTTAGGTCTATTGTATTATATAGATTAACTTGAATTAGTTTTATGCCACCTTATAAAATTCGAGCTAAAACAGTTACTATCTCCTTGCTTTATGACAGTTGCCTCTTAGATAATCAGTTTTGAACCTTATGACTTTTTAGGGGAAAAACCATTTGAATGCATGATATGTACAGCAAGGTTTACAGCACCTACCGCTCTAAGAGTACATTTGAGAAGACACACAGGAGAGAAACCATACAAGTGCGACATTTGCGGTAAAAGTTTCTTCCAGCCAAGTAATTTAATTAGTCATAAGCGATCTCATACTGGAGAAAAGCCGTATGAATGTAATTTGTGCAACAAAAAGTAAGTACCCATTATTATTCATGGTTAGATATATATGGTTGAAAATAATTTACTCAAAGAATATCAATATGCCTAGTGTTGACTTGTTTTCGCTTGGGAATGAGTATTAATAAAGTGGAGCGGCTTGTACTTGGATAGGGGGGTTGCTGCCTTTCACAAGAGAAGTGTGAACAGTGTCTCGATGTCAAAATGGATAGAGGTTGTGGAAGAAAGGCTTTGCTATACAGTGGCCAGTCGGTGGATGACTGCACAGTGATTCAGGGCTGTGGGTCCATGTCCCCCACAAATAGATTGTTGACTTGTAACACACCCATAATATTAAATAACTCGCACCTGTAAAACTATTTAAAGCTTCTGTATCTTCTGTAGATTACATTTTTACGCCACTCTATACTTATGATATTCTAGCAATTTTTATTAAAGTGTGACCATATTCT
>MU184013.1:359893-372663 GCA_016904865.1 Pissodes strobi
ATACTTATGATATTCTAGCAATTTTTATTAAAGTGTGACCATATTCTTGTACTTAATAAAAACTTGGAAAAGGACCTTATAGAATAAACTTGGAAGTTATCATACTATTAACTGAAACAACACAATTATAATACCAAATCGCTATCTAATCGTACGTTTCTCATAATGATCCCTTTGCTAAAATGCTTGATTTTTTTCATACATTTAGTACCATTTACACAAGCTTAACAACAAAAATCGCAATTTGGTATAATAAATCGTTTTTTTTTTTTTGCAAAAGGCACTGATCTGCCACAAAACGCAAATATATTGCAAGTATAATTCAACATTCGACGGTCAGTCTGTTTGCAAATGATCTTAAGATGTACAAGACGATTGAGCAGTGGAATGATTCAGTGAAGCTCCATCATGACTTGAGAGCTCTTTGGGATTGATCACAGACCAATAGCCTAACGTTGAGCGCCATAAGTTTTTTAGGGTCCCTAAAATGTTCAATACCGAATATAAAATTAACAACGAGAGTCTTAAATGTGTGGGAGGTGTCAGGGATTGTGGAGTGTGGCGTGATGAAAAGCTATGTTTTGCAGAGCATGTGTTTAATTTGCCCAAGAGATTTAAACAATTTGGGTTTATAACGAGAAATTGTAGTGAACTTTTTGTGAACCCAGCTAAGATTATTTACGTTTCATGAGATCCAAGCTGGAATATTCTTCAATTGTTTGGTCACTTGAGTATCGGACATATATCGACTCATTGGAAAGGGTTCGGAATAAGTTTCTGCGATATGCTGGTTTAATAACAGGAGTAAACTTTGATGACTACCACCACATGTTTAAGATGCTTTTCAGATCAAACTTTGAGACCCTTGAGATGAGACGCCTGCAGTTTGATTTGTGCTTTGTTTATAAATTGCTTCATGGGCTAAAGGATTGTCCTCGTCTCTTCTACAAGGGGAATCTGAATGTTCCAAATCGTCATTTTCGCAACTTCGATCTATTCTTCTAACCCAAACTATAATGCTTTTACATTCATCATCAAACACATAATTATTATTCTTCAAGAAAAAAATCTAGCGATATAATATAACGGATATAAACGGATCCTTTTTGAGCGGCGAATTTCCAGAACTACTTAAGAAAGCAATTGTTATTCCGATTTTAGAGCAGGGAGAAGATGTTGCCTCTAATTATAGGCCAATATCTTTACTACCATCACTATCGAAAATCATGGAGAAGCTGCTTAAGAGAAGGATGGTCCATTACTTGGAATCTAGAAAGTTTATAAATAACTGTCAATTTGGCTTTCAATGCTCCAAAAATACCAACGATGCTATTTTTCACTTGCTGGAGGAGCTGTATCTGGGGTTGAATGATGGGGAGGCTGCCGCAGCGGTGTTTTGTGACTTGACAAAAGCTTTCGATTGCGGGTCGCACGAGATACTGCTGCGGAAGCTGGAGGTCTATGGGTTCTATCTTAAAATAGATGGAATCCTTTCTGACAAATAGGTGTCAGAAAGTTCGATTTGCTGGTGGAGAGTCGGATGAGTTGGGTGTGACGGCAGGTGTGCCTCTGGGGTCGGTTCTTGGACCACTTTTCTTTCTTTTGTATATAAATGATATACCATTCACAGTGAAACATGGCCGATGCACATCCTGGTGGTGATGGCACGACTCTTCTCTAGCATGGTAGCGATACTCATGAACTAACTAGATTAATTAACCAGGATTTGGCCAGTGTTAAGCGATCGTGCGACAACAACTGTTTGTCATTTAATGTGTCTGAGACGAGGATTTTGAATTTTAAATGTATGCTGAATGAAGTAAGCTTAGGCTCACAGAATATAATCATGACAAATTTTAATAGGTTTTTGGGCTTAGTCATTGACGATAGGTTAAGGTTTGACAAACATATTGAGAAAATTAGCTGTAAATTGTCATCGGGCTGTTTTGCAATAAAAGTAATTAAAAATGAATTGAATGCGAAAGTGGCTAAAGATGTCTATTTCGCTTTAATCGATTCTCATCTGAGATATGGAGTTTGTTTTTGGGGGAATTCATCCAGCTTTCTATTTCAGTCACTGTTTGTTTTGCAAAAGCGCGCCTTGAGATTCTTATGTGGACTTAAAAATAGAGAGTCATGTAAACCTTCTTTTATCAAAGAACAAATTTTGACTCTTCCTTCATTTTTTGTTCTGGAGTCTGTTTGTCTTATGCATAAAAAGTATTCATCCATAATTCATTCCGTAAATTTAAATAATACCCAATCATGCTTTAATATAAACTTACCTATTCCTAATTCTTCCTTAACACAGAATTCCATTGTGTACAAAAGCAAGAAGATATTTAATCACCTGCCACAGAGATTTCGAAAGATTGTAGAATATAAGCAATTTAGGAAGCAAGTTAAGGAATTGTTGCTCTTGAAGGCATATTATGATATAGAGGAATACTTCTTGGATCATTTCTGATCTGAATTTTTGTCTTTTTTGCTCTTATTGTTGATCATATGTCATAACAATTTTGTCTATGCTGGTGGTAGTTTGGTGCCCATGAGTAAGTGACTTGCCTATTTTATTTTGTTCTATTCTGTGTTTTGTCAAGAGTGTGTCATTTTGTCTCAACTTTATTTTATTCTGTGTTTAGTCAAGTCTGTATCATTTTGTCTCAACTTTATTTTACTTATACAATGTATTTTTGTTTGTACTATTGTATTTTTATTATACCTGTTTACTAGTATTATACTTTTAAACTAAATTGGTGGTTCAATAGAATTAATTTATAGGTGCCTTCTCTAAACTTTTAAATTTTTTTAATCCTTTTTAATTTTAATAATTATTTTCTATTCATTGTATATGATTTATATTTTCACCAACTATAGTTAGTAGTTATTTGTATTTTTTTTCCTTTTTTACATACTTCTTCTATCTTGGCTTTGTCAACAACACTTTGTGTTTATGATAATAAAGCAATTTTTGACTTTGACTTCGACTATTTAATATAAATATAAAAAACGTTACTTTCGTTTTATTTTAGGTTTTCTGCCAGTAATAAACTGAAAATACACATGCGAATGCATAGCGGTGAAAAACCATACCATTGTCCACATTGTGACGAAAGTTTCGCGCGAAGGGATGTGCTAACTTGCCACTTACGGCGACACACAGGAGAGAAGCCCTATACTTGTAAGATATGCCACCAGTCGTACTCGCACAGCGGGACGTTGTATACGCATATAAAGACTCAGCACAAAATGAAAGGCCATGATCTTTCTGCATTAGAGTACTAAAGAGTAACTAGAGATTAATAAATGTTTGTGGAAAGTTCTAATGGTACCAATATTAGTTGACAACTAACATAGTCCTCATTTTAATATGTGTGTGAAAAGACATAGGTGTGCAAGGTGATTTTTGAAACAAAAGTTTATAATAAGGGTTTATATTTTTGTTAGTGCCATATTATTGTTACAGTGTCAGAGTTGGTTTTTGTTGAGGCAAGAATTTTTGAAATTATGCGAACATTGGGAGGCCACTATAGCAATATTTCCAATAATTAATTATAGTGGTTGGCTAGTTAACAACAAACATGTCGATTTCAAGTAAGTTTATGCAAACACGTTACCAATTTATAGTGGCCGCCAGAAAAGGGGAGCGCTATATGAATAATTATCAAATTCTTTAAGGGTGACGGCGAATGAGAAAAACCTGCTTTTAATCTCTTCAAATTTGGGTTGATACGTACTATGAATTTCAGAATATAGTTTTTCATGTTTTATAGTTCCTGTTTTTTTTACTTATAATATTAATCAATTATATAATTTTTGTTATTTATAGTTCCTGACAATTTTTTCAAATTTTTTTAGCATTACTTTATTAAAAAACTATCTTGTATGAAAAAAGTGCAGATACTAAGTATCTGAATGATTTTAGCTTTTGCTTAAAATGTTGAAATAGTTTTTTTTTAATTCGGCCTAGTCAGACTTCTTGGACATTTAACATAAAATTTTATAATGCCAAAAGTAGTTTTTCTTTATGCATGATTCAGTTTGTTATCCTTTTCAATATTATACAATGAATGCTTCAAAAGGTAAAAAAAAAGAATGAGGTATCAACAACTGTTGTCGCGCTCCAATGGCGAGTTCGGGAGAGAGGAGTGGAGCGTGGCGCACCAAGATCGTTGCAGTAGGAATAGACACGGTATTATCCTGCATTCTTTCTCGCAGCTTAAATCTGCAAGGGTATATCCCGCGTGTGTGAACACCAAGTGTTTTGGCGTTTGGATTTTCAGGTAATTTTGAAATTTTTGGGAAGGTTTTACAAATATTGTATTAATATAATTTTTATTCTAAGGCTGGATATTGAAAAGAAAATGATAATTGTCACCGCTGCTATCTACTCGTAGTTTTTTTCCGACCGAGCTAGCAAACAGCGTGGACGAGAAAAAGTTAACTCTCTTCAAATTAATAGAATTAAGTCAATTAAGCTTTACTAACACCTTCCTCTGTGAGTAAGATCCATCCATTCAATTTTTTCATTGAATCTATTTGGTTTCAAAATTTTTAAGATCAATTAAATTAAAGACATAACCTAGGTTTCCCCAACACGTGGTTGGGGAAATGTGGGAGAATTCTGGGGGGGCCATTGGGCCTCTCCCAATAAATATAATTAACGATACTGAAATGACAAATAATCAATATTCTCAATTAAGTTCAAGTAGTTCTGCTGCTAAAAAACGAATAAATAAATATAAATCTAACAGTTTGGGACCTTTTACAGTTACTGTGCAGGGAAAACAGGGACAAAACATTGGTAATTACCATCCTATGGCAACCGCCAGGGATTTGGCCAGTTTAAATATTGAACATAAAACGGGGCCCTTGAGAAAGGGTAAAAATAGAGTTACAATAGAATTCAAATCTCCGTAAGCAGCTAATAAGTTCTTGGGAAATGAAATTTTATTGAGTAAGGGCTATGATATATTCATACCTAATATGAGCTGCAAGGGAATTGTTAAAGGTATTTATAAAGAGCTCTCTACGGAGGAAATTATTAAAAATACTGAATGCTCAATAGGTATCCTTGATGTAATGAGATTTAATAGAAAAGTAATTGTAGATCAAAAGGCGGAATACCATAAAACTGGCTCATGGCTGTTCACCTTTGAGGGAAAAATATTGCCTAATTTTTTGTTTTTATTCGGATTGGAGTGTCTTGTGGAACCGTATATCATGCGGGTTACTCAGTGTTATGGTTGCTTATTATATGGACATGTGCAATCCCAATGTAGAGGTAAACGCAAATGTCAGAAATGTACAGTTGTTCATGAGGGCAACTGCACAGCTCCAAATAGATGCTATCATTCTAACAGCTCAAACCATTTATCTACTAATCAAGAGTATCCTGAATACACACGACAAAAGCAAATTAAGATTTATATGTCTATGAATGCTATTTCATTTTATGAAGCTGAATTATTAGTTCCTAAGGTTAAAAAACACCTGCTGCAATGGATGATAATGTAGAGCGTTTCACGCATAATATGCACAATATTATACACAGATGCCATCATACAGCAGAATTTCAACTAACAAAAGACAGAAAATCATAACCTAATACATCCTTTGGTAAGATCTAAAACCACACCAATAATATCAGGTCTATCCTCCCCTCTATACATTCCGGAATCTCCTCCGACTCAGATCTCGCACAACAATTTTAGACAACAAAATGTTGGCAATATGCTAGAATATATGGAATTTGGAGAGGAAGCCCGCCAACTGTCAGAGGGGCAAAGAGAGCTGGTTAAAAAAATATATCATGAGTTTAGTTCACCCTAGGGGTACAAAAGATCGAGAGCAGGGCTATTCAAGCCCTAGTTGGAGTTAGTATTCAACGAAAATATTAAAATACTTCAATAGAATATTAGAAGTCTTTGTGCCAATCGATCTAATTTACAAATTTTTATTAAAGAGTGCTTGCCTAATATTATAGCTTTAAGTGAAACATGGTTAAACCCAGGAATCACTGCCAATTACCCTGGATATATATCTTTTAGACGGGACCGTCCAGACAGCAAGGGTGGCGTTGCTCTTCTAATCAGGAATAATCTTGATGTTAGTGAGTACCATATTGATAATTCATTTCTGGATCAAAATTGTGTAAAGCACAATATTTATCTTGCAAATTGTTATATTCCCCCCAATGTATATATTGATTGTAATTCTTGGAGACGTCTTATTGACATTCCTAATCCCAAAATTATTGTAGGAGACATGAATGCAAATCACCCTTTATGGGGGAGCACTATGTCCAATCGGAATGGGAGGATTATTGGTAATTCCTTGGAACAACTTCATTTGGTAATGTTGAATGATGGAAGTGTAACGAGATTAAGTTCACCGAAGTTCTGCAGTTGATCTTTCTTTAACCAGTGTGGCAATGGCGAATAAAATGTCTTGGTCTATCTTGGAGGACTGTGGTAATAGGGAACATTTTCCCATAATATTGAACTATAATACAGATGATTTGTTCACACCATTGAATTGTAAACAGAAAAGATGTTTCAAAAAAGCCAAATGGGAGCAATACCATGATAAAGATCTGATATCTCTTTCAGAGGTAGATACTATAAGCTATGAGGAATTCCAAAATGTTATCAACTCTGCAGCGGATCAATCTATCCCTGTATCTAAGCCCTCAAATCACAAATTTAAACCGTCAGTACCATGGTGGGATGATGAATACGAATGAACTCAATCGTAGAAGATTCTTTATTAGAAATATAATCCTACCTTGGAAAGGTATCTTCAAACTAAAAAGGTGATTGCTGAAACAAGACGTCTCTTTCTTAAAAAAAAGCGACTGATTTTTAATCATTTTGTTCTACACTTAACAGACACGCTTCTCTGGCAAATGTCTAGAAAGTTATAAGAAAGTTTTCAAGGAACCATAACTCTTCAGATATATTCAGTCTCCCTGACTCAAATGTTGCTAAGGATATCCTGGGTAACTTGACTTCCCGTCAACTGGATCCTAATTTCAGCTTAGAGTAACCTCTAGAACCTCCTCATAATTTCAGTTTATTGGAGTTGGCAAATGCTATAAACAATAGAAAAGATTCTGCCACAGGTCTAGATGAAATATCTTATTCTATGATAAAAAATTTGCCAGATAAAGGAAAAAGGTTGTTGCTTAAAATGTATAATGATTGTTTAGAGAGCGGAATAATTCCGGAGGAGTGGAAATCCGTTTTGATACACCCTATTCTGATAGCCGATAAGGATAAAAATGTTGCAAATAACTATAGACCTATAAAGCTAATTGAAATCATGCTGAAACACCGCATAGAATGGGAGGTAGAGAATGGGGGCCGGCTGCCTAAAACACAGTATGGATTTAGACTTGGAAAGGGATGCCTCGACTGTTTAGCATTTATTTCATCTAAGATTAATTGTGGATTCTCAAAGTGGGAATTTACCATGGTTGTTTTTTTGGACATAACTGCTGCATATGATAATGTTAATGTACATGTTTTATATAAGAGCTTATTAGAGCTTTGGGAATATCTGTACATGCATCAAATTTAATCTTCAATTTGTATGCTTTCAAAAGCATATATGTTCGGGACAAATATCGTAAAATTCATGGACCTTGTCAATCATCCATGGGCCTAACCCAGGGCTCACATCTTAGTCCCCTTCTTTTTAATATATATATACAATAGAGCTACACAATATTTTGTCTAAAGAGATTACGATGCTCCAAATGCGGATGACTTGGTGTTATTGACTACAGGTAGGAACATATCTCATCTTATAGGACAAATAAACTCTTCAATGATAGAGCTACAGCAGTGGCTCTTGGCCCATAATTTGTCCCTATCTACGCAGAAATCTAAAGCCATTCTTTTTCGCCCTGGACGCACGTCAAACAATTTGGATCCAATTATTTATGACAATACAATCATTCCTTGGGTGAAGGAAGCTAAATACCTTGGTGCGACGATAAATGAGAACTTGAAGTGGAATAAGCAAATATCTGATGCGCAAGTTAAAGCTAAGAAAGGCATTAATGTCATGAGAGTAGTTAGCCGATTATGGTGGGGGGCCGACCCTCTAACTTTATTGCATATTTATAATGGTATTATGAGATCTCACATTGAATACTCGTCTCAACTTTTCATGCCAACATCTAAAGCACTATTACTTAAACTCGACCGAGTTCAATATGAGGCACTAAGAGTGATCACAGGATGCATGAAATCAACCCCCACAAATGCCTTACTAGCCGAATGTAGTCAAATGTCTCTGGAAATGAGAAGAATATACTTGTCGCAAAAATATTTATTGAAAAACCTCTCAATTAGCAATATCCCAATCTTGGAACTCCTCCAAAAATTGATGTCAGTCATGGATAGTGCAGACAACAGATATTGGCGAAGAAAGGAACCCCCGTACTTGGTCCGAGCATATAAGGAACTCCAAGAGTGTTTGAATGTTATTAAAGTCCAGGAATCTCTACCATGTTTCAGATATAACTTTCTCACCCAGTTAAAATCGGTTCCCATTTTAAAATTGAATATGTCCAAAGATAATACTCACAGCAACGCCCTATTTTTGGAAATGGCAAACGTCAATGCAGCCTCTTATACATGGATCTTTACTGATGCATCTAAGGACCTTAATACCAACACTGCTGGACATTAGGAAGGCTGTTATATTCACAGATTCTAGCAGTGCAATCCAGAAGATTAATAGATCAGGCATATCGACTAAATTAGACCACATTTCTTTTTCTACCAAGCAGATGGTCTTAGACGCAAACGCTACCATATTCGACATAAAGCTCTCATGGATTCCCGGACATTCGGGCATTCATGGAAACGAAGTAGCAGATCAGTTGGCGAATATTGGCAGAAATCTGAGAGTTCCTATGGACGTCAGACTAGATAAATTTGACCTAATACCCTATATTAAAACAAAAGTTCAGGACAAATGGAGACGAGACTGGAAGGTTTCCACCCAAAGAAAGGGCGGATGGTACGCATCAATACAGAGTGACTTCCCTTTTACACCTTGGTTCAAAAGACTCGCATATGTTGATAGGAGACATATTACTACTATTATAAGGATGAGGACTGGACACTGTCTTTGTCCAGCTCATTTATATGATGACCCAAATTGCGATTATAACACGGGGGAAGTTGCTGATCTGGAGCATATTCTTTTTAATTGTCCCATTTTAGATACGGACTTGTACCAGGAGATACTGGAGATGGGAATGGACAGTCCTATGTCTGTCCAATCTATTTTGTCTAACTTAAACAGTTCTGTTTTCAATGCCATTGTGAGGTTTCTATCTCACACAGCATAAAGCTATAATAATCCCCATGTTTAATTTCTAGGTTATATAAGCAAACTTCTAAATTCCTTCTTTTAGTCCCAGGGTTCTACATCCGAGGTAACATTTCGGGGTGTGTAATGCTCCGCCGTCGCTCGGGAGCGAGAAGAGTCTAAACCTGTGTTGTTCTGTATGTTTACTAACTCCACTCTTATTAAAGTTAAGTTTTATGTAACAGTCAAATTTAAGTAAATAATTAGTGATTTCATAGAGTGTGGACTATGACGTGTGTCAGGAGCCTTTTATTAGGGGGTCCGGAAGAAGAATAAAAACCAGTGTCTGGGTGAATGCATAACAGCGAAGCCCACAGTCCAAACGAACGAACGAACTATCTACTCGTATAATTACAACAAAATGTTACAAAAGAAGGG
The DNA here is from genome assembly GCA_016904865.1 of Pissodes strobi. Lineage (NCBI taxonomy): Eukaryota > Metazoa > Arthropoda > Insecta > Coleoptera > Curculionidae > Pissodes > Pissodes strobi. The sequence continues at coordinate 369,659 of MU184013.1, forward strand.
CAAAAATCGTTATACAAGAACCGAATGAATCAAGAAATGGAAAAAGATCGGAATCTATACGGACATATGCCGCTTATCGAGGAACTTAAAAAAAGTTATCCTGACTACTACAGAAACTATCTAAGAATGTATTCACACACGTTTGATAAATTATTGGCAATGATTACACCTAAGATTATTAAACAAGATACAGTGATGAACTAAACGCGAGAGTACATTTACCCCACAGTTCCTTTATGGGCCTTAATTAAACCAATAGGAATACACAAAAGTGACAGTTAATTGGCGGAGCTAGATAAGCGAGGGGAAACGCATGACCCTCCGCTCGCTTCGGGGGCGCAACCAACTAAAACTAACCCAAGGCATGCCCATCAGTTCTAATCTAGCAGAAGAAGTTACTGGCTTTGCTTTTACATTTTTCAAATTTCATAACTGTCACTTTTGTGCATTCCTATTGGTTTAATTAAGACTCATAACGAAACTCTGGGGTGGATGCACTTTCGCGAACTAAACACCAGCTAAGCTAGTACCACGCGCATCATGCGTGCTAATCATTTACGTGTTTTAACCATTCACACACTCGTTTAATCATGCGCAATTCGAATAGGACATTCCAAAAATGCGTGATTAAGTCTACGTGTGAACGCGGCTAATATCTAGTCAGATTTTATACCCTCCAGATAAGCATATTTTGCGACGTACCTCAAAAATGATTCTTGTCAGCTTTGCGGAAAAAAAGTTATTTAATAAAAGTGGTCAGGAGAAATTGCTTGAAATTATTTTCAAGTTTGTAGTATGGCAGTTAAAGCGCGTAATACCAATGACTACAAGTGGGGGCGCGAAGGCCCAGCAACTAGACCAAAAAGGTCCATTTTACCAACCCCGATTCATCCACTCTGATCTCTGCCCATCTACCTCCTTCTCACACCGAATGAATTAGTGCAGAGTGTCTCAGGTCAAGGACCTTTATCCTCTTGGGAGAACGTTGCGGAGCCGAAGGTTTTCTTCCTAGGCGCTTCCAAGCTGTTACAAATTCTTATTAAGTGATATGGACTTTCTTCCACTGTCCGGCAATTAAGACAAGTGGATTTTCTTAAATTCCTAGCAGGTGCAGATGTCTATTGAGTCTGCAGTACTCCGACCAAGTTCGCGATCATTTCTCGTCTCCCTGACAATAAACGGGTTGCCACTGAGAGCCCCTCTGATCTGAGATCATATCCTTTCAAGATACCAATGACTACAAGTGGGGTGCGAACGCCAAGCAACTAGACCAAAAAGGTCCTTGTTACCAACCCCGATTCGTCCACTCTGATCTCTGCCCATCTGCCTCCTTGTCACTCCGAATGAATTACTACAGGTGTCTCAGGTCAATGACCTTTAGCTCTTCTCAGGTGAATGTGTTAGGCTCCCCCAAGCTGTCTGTCACAAATTTCTATTAAGTGATATGGACTTTCTTCCACTGTCCGGTAATTAACGCAAGTGGATTTTCCTAAATTCCTAGCAGGTGCAGATGTATATTGATTCTGCAGTGACCCGTCAGGACTCCAACCAAGTTCGCGATCATTTCTCGGCTCCTTGACAATATCTAGGTTGCCTCTGCGAGCACTTCTGATCTGGGATCATGTCTTTTCAAGATAAAAGACTCCGTCTGCACTGCACATGGCGGCCTAGGCCAATTAGGTACCAACCGTACTTAGGGGACACACGACTACGTTGAAAACGGTTTTTTTCCCTCCTTGTTTGGGTATATTGTAAATATTTGCATTGTAGTCTTAAGAATATTCTTAATAACTTTCGATCAGTTGAAAATTTGCATAGTTTGGGTATATTGAAAATATTTGCATTTTAATCTTAAGAAAGATCTTAATAATTTTGGGTCTACTTTTTTTTCTAGCTCATCAAATAGTGGTAGGGAACACGGAAATAGTTATTAAGATAAATATTGAAAAACTCCGGTTTGATTAAATAACATTGCTGTGGAAGCGCAGGAAGGGGCGCTGATTGAAAAAACGCAGAACAGTATTCTATTCTATTGAATTAAAATAAAATGCAATGTTTGTTGGTTTGTTAATTAGCGCCCTCAAATTTCTACAGCAAAGATTGAAATAACATGATTTATAATAAGATGATAAAGCAAAAAAGGCTCTTTTCAACGAGATCAGATTCGCATAATTTTATTAAACCAAACCGAGGTAATGTTTGCCTTTCCGCCGCCTTTTATTTGACGAGCTAGAAAAAGTACAGAATCAAAATTATTTACACACAATTTTTATTACAATGCAAATAACTGCCAACTAGGCAAATTAAGGAGAAAACGTAGTTTTTTTTATTTTTTGTCACAAATAATTACCGTTTAAGCCACCTGATTCTTATATAAATAGGATAGAACCAGTTTCCAATTCACATTGTTCCAATGTAATCAAACCTAACGAAGCTGAAAGACTTTACGTTTTGTAATACCCCAGTTTTCAGAAAGAAGAAATAATCAAAAAAGGAAAATGACGAACAAAACGTTTAGAATAGCTAACAGTAAAAAGTTTGTACACATTATCAAGTTTTGTAATAGTAGAGTGCTACTTATAACTTATTTTGACTTGTGTGGGCACCTCGGGGTTACAAGCTGAAATTTTCACAGAATGAAGGTTTTATTATATTAATTCAAAATCCGAAGGTAATAAAAAATCATAACGGGCAAAAGGGCAGTATACCTAAAAATCGAGATTATTATATGAACGTGTAGGATATTAAATTATGAATGTTTTCATATAAAAATCATCTACATTTTTGTACGAATTATATTTTTTATCATTGCTTGAAATATGCAGATTACATTGGCCCTTACGGCAAAATAAATAAAAAAAATTGAAATATCTCCCCTCGAACCTGGGCAAAATCTGATTGAAATATACTCATTTTTGTATTCACCTCGCATTCTCTCCGAAATGAAGGCTCAAATCAAAAATTTTTATTCTTGCAAAAAGTTTGCCTTAAGTATTTAGAATACA